>JASGXE010012957.1:0-13021 GCA_030068105.1 Sinentomon sp. SZTP_YWyxl
TTTGTGGTTTTTCTTCTGGAATGTGTCAATAACCCGAAATTTGTTCTGTCACCAAAAACCACATCCCTTGTTCGAAAAAATTATAACAATTTTCCACGTGTGGAAGAGCATTCCAAAATCAACAAAAGGAGATACTGAAGGAAGCAAGATGATTTGCATGAATTTCAAAAATATTTTTGATCTTTCAACAGCTGATCGATGTGAATGAAAACAAACATGCCAGTCCCGCCCCTTCCAAGATGGCGTCGATGGCGATTGGCGAATGGAATGGCTGGGACGATGTTGTCTGACTGGTGAATGTTTCAACTTTCCTCATCGGTTTCTGTATCGGTATCAGATTTTCTCTGTTCGACAGGAGTAACGCCATGGTTCGCAAGAAACTTTCCACATGGTGTGCTACTGTGCTTTCTTTGTGTGGAAAACCAACGAATTATGTTTTCTTTATTCAAAATTAAAAAAGATATACTCAAAATTAAAAAAAAATGCATTTTCCCTTTTGAAGGCGAACAGAATATTCCTGTGGACTTGCCCTTCAGGAGAATGCGAAAATAATTATGAATAGATAGAAAAAATTGACAACTCGCAAAAGGTGATGCAAGGCACAAAGTGAAAATGCAAGAAAGGAAAATAATCCTTCGGAATAAAAATAATCAGACATATTCCCCATTGTACTCATCCTCAGGTTCAACTCAATAGCCAATGCAACAGACGGAGGCATCTTTCAATGCAACAATGGAAAAGGAATATGCTAGTGCATAGAAATAAAATTTTAGAAACACAAATCCACCCACTTAATTGGTTATCGAGTTTTTTTGTTTTTTTTTCTGCTTTCCTCAATTTTATTTTTTCATTTCAAACAAAACATTGGAATTTTGACCACAACAGGTTTGTACAAGACAGGAGACACAATCAAAATTGTTTTTTTAAAGCCACATACGGATAAATTTAGCAAGTACATATCTCATTTTTGTAGTTTAAAAAGAACAAAAAAAAAAAAAAAATTAATGAACATTTCACCGACAAGCATAAAGCATAATTTCAAAACAGATCATATCAGTAATGACCTAAGCACAAGAGAAAGCAGCTTACCCCATGCAGCAGCAGGACAGGTGCGCATTGCGCAATCATCACAGCAGTCGAATTAATGCACCGAGATTGAAGACAGGAAAGGTTCATGTGTTGATAAGCAGTGCAGCATCCAAAGCAGAAGCATGAAGTTGAAGAGGATAAAAGTAAGCATAAGATGCCAAGTACAAGCAAGGTTGCACAACTCATTTTTGCAAAGCCAAAAGGCCCCTAAATAAAATTGCAGTCATGCATGCAGCATGGGGCAAGTTGCGAAGCAAGTAAATAAGAAAGAAAGAGAAGAAGAAATGAATTGGGTGGGAATCTAGCAGAGAAATTTGATGTGGGCGAGTCATTTCTACCTAATCAACACTTTAATCAATGTCCTCTCACAAGGAGAAACTAAAGTAGAGAAGCCCAAAATGGCTTCCAAATTACGAGTTGAACCCGGGGGTGAGTTGCAATGGGGATGCGGCCGCAAAAAACGCACAGCGTGTTGTTGGTGATGGAACACAGCAACCAAAAAATAAAGCATCACATGCCAAGGCATGTGACGCTTTCCTGGGAAATCTTCAGATCTCCGGAAGAAAGTTCAAGAAAAAAAGACCATTTTTGGTCTCCCTTAAGGGGGGACACCTGTATAAAATGTAAAAGTTTCACCGACTTTTTTCCCAAATCTTTTTTTAGCCTAAAAGATGCCCTGGAATCTCCTGAATCCAGTGGTAAAAACAGCTTTGAATTATCTTGTTTAGTTCAAAAGTTGTGAAAGATTGTGCGAGTACATCCGCTGCCGATTTCTCATGATCGCCAGAAAATATCACTTTTTCAAACATATCTTTACTGCTTTTAGATTTTTTCACTTCATGTTAAAATGCTGAAATTTGGTGCTTATGTAAAAACGTATGACAAATCGATTGACTGTGCCAGATTTTTTATTTTGTCCCTTTTCAACCGCTTTTGGCGATGCATGACAAATCTACGTCAATATCTGAACTGCAAGGACAAAAATGAAAAATCCAACACAGTGAAAACTTTTGAACTGCTTTTTACAAGTAAAACCAAAATCTGACCTATGGTTGCACCTGGCCTGGTGCAAAATGTGAGTTCATTCACTCTTTTTGCTGTTTCAGTCCAACCTTGTGGCCATGCTGATCTTACGAGAGCAGTTGAATTCTGATTTTGGCCATTTTCCAATTCCTGGCCTACTGCTCACCAGGTAACGAACTCAACGATTTCGTGGAATGGACACAGATGCGAGAATTGAAGCGAATTGAAAAGTCAGCTCAGCTGTCACCACTTCCCACTGGTGGTGACAGTCAGAAAGGGAAGTGACTATGGTGATGAATTGGGTATGCATGAGGTGATGAATGTTAGATGATTGCCCAAGTTTGGATCTTGCCTGGTTGTGCATGTGTGTGTGTGTGTCTGCTTGGGTGTCTTAAGTGATTGCTATATGACTGGGCCCCGTCCACATTCCGATGATCTCTCTTCGCGGTCCTTTCCCCTCCTTTTCCCTTTAACCCTCCTTTCGATAATGCAGCCGACTGTCGCGTTTCCTTCCCCTCCCTTCCCTGGTATATTCCAATCGCCCCCGTTTGCCAATTTAAGTATATATTCCCCGTTTAAGTATATATTCCAATCACCCCCGTTTGCCTTTTCACCTTCACTGCCATGGATTTGGCGTTTTGTGAGTACGAACTGGGGGGGGCAAAAAAAATAATCCAATTCAATGATTTTGGTATTTTTGGAAAGCCGAAGGCTTTCTTTACAACTCTTCCACAGGTGGAACCATGTTACAACGGAAAAAATTGCACAATCTTTGAAAGTACCTTGCAGGAACCCGGAATTTTCTAACACCGAAATTTAAGCACTTTCTTTCTTTTCTCAAATTATTTTAGTGTTTTACCCGATGAAAGGTTTATAACACTATAGGTACAGGTGTGAAAGCGCTCATTTTTCAGCTTTCCACCATGGGAAGTTTCATCAAAATCCGTCACTTTGTTCAGGAGAAATTTAACTTTCTGTGAGCATTGCACCGCGGTCCGCCATTGCACTCGCATGTCTTTCGATGTGCCCTTCCCCTTGAACGCCGCAACATCGCAATTCACGTTTTGGCCACACTTCTGCTCCATTTGGCTCCATGTAAAATGAAGCACGCTGCCTCCACTTCTTCTTTCAATCATTATGGTCTAAGCATCGTTTGCTGTGTTTTGAATGACGACGACCACTGTTGGTTTAAGTATCGTTTGCTGTGCCTCTTCAAACATCATCCGTGTGCTTCTGAACCTGCGTGCTTGATCATCCTCCGACTGAGTTGGACTAGTAGGTGCCTATCTCGGGACTCTTTGCTTTTAGTGCTTTGACTATTTGCTCCGGTGCGCTCTAACTGTTTTTGAGTGGGCATGATTGAACCTAGATAAAAAATAATGAATTGGCATGATTGAACCTAGACTATTTTCAAACAAGAAAACAAATACTGGATTGGTGTACCAATTTCTAATTGATATCCCACTGCCATGCCAGCATCTTTAACTGATCAACATTCAAAACTCAGAGCTCAAGTCCAGCCAGGACGGTTAAGTCTTCTGGAAGAACTGTCTCCAATGCAAAAAGCCCAAAAGCCTGGACCTGGCCAATAATAGAAAATAAACAAAATGGCGGCTGATCAAATTCCCCAAAGAACACATTTTTGTTTCTGTCTATCCCTCTCAACCTTCATCAGTTGCCACATGAGAGGGGGCCGATGGCGGTGGCAAGACAAAACTGCACTCTCTGGGATCGGATCAACCAAAATAAAAGCAGAAAACCCTCTGCCGGGGAACATAATTAAAGAAAGTTGCATTTAAGCACCATTCCAGGGTAAGCCAGCATCTTTAACTGATCAACATTCAAAACTCAGAGCTCAAGTCCAGCCAGGACGGTTAAGTCTTCTGGAAGAACTGTCTCCAATGCAAAAAGCCCATTTTTTTTTCACAACTAGCACTGGTTTTTTGGCAGATTTTCTAAAACTGGTGCGAGAACAGTTGCCCTGTGTGCAATGGCAGTTATCGTCGATCATGAATTTTCACATATGTCCAACGATGAATACCTTATCTTCAAGGCAACAGAGGTGAAGGATACAAATCCAATCATTTCGAAAATGTGGCTTCTCACGGCCAAGGTTCTATTCCCCGATAATTTAAAAATTCAGGTGAGCAGGCAATTTTTTCAGATCTTTTTATTTTAGTGAATTTAAAAGAATATTAAAAGTTAAAATGTTTTTATTTCAAAATGCAAAAAATTTCAAATTCAGGCAGGCAAGCAGCAGTTTTTTGGCACCTACCAAGCAGGATGAATGATTACCTATCTTCACTTCGGTAGGTAGATAGGCAGGGTTGTTCGTTTAAAACATTCTGTTTAAAACAATCTGTTTCAAACATGTTTTAAACAACCACGACTTGTTTAAAACAATTTGTTTCAAACAAAATTGTGTTTTAAACATGTTTAAAACAACCGTAACTTGTTTGAAATGTTTTGTTTAAAACAATCTGCAAAAACGAAAAAATGCTTTTTGCTTATTTACTCAATTTTCAACGTTTTTCTGTTGTTGTTATCAATAAAACCATTATTGTTGGCTTTTTCAAGTACCATTGCCACTAAATTGTAGCAAAATTAGCCTTGGCAGCTTTTGGAATACATACGTTTAAAACTAACGAAATTTAGGAATACGTTTTGGCATATGTTTAAAACAAACGAAATTATTTACGAACGGTTGCGGCCAGTTTGTTTCTTTGTTGTTCAACACGTTTAAAACTGTTTAATACATGTTTAAAACATGTTTTAAACAATGGGAAAAAAACAGATGAAAAAGAAAACGTTTAAAACAAAAAAAACATGTTTTAAACGTTTTATGTTTTTTAAGAAAAAAACATGTTTTTTTTTTCCAACCCTGTAGATAGGTACCTACGACATAGGTTGTTGATTTTTTCATTTTTGTTTGATGTCGACGTGGTTTTTTTTTTTTAATTAGGCCCAGGTCTCCATACGGAGCTTATCAAAAGTCCTTGAACATAGGCAATAATTTGAAGGCCAGGCTATTACAGGGGTTATCTAATTTCAAAAGGGCTTGATGCAACTTCACACAAACACAAGTGTCATGATGTTTTGCAGCGCGAGATGCCATGTATTCTGGACGGCCCCTGAGTTAAAACCGAGCTCCTATGTTTGTGTATGAACACCATTCCATTTTTTCATTTGTTCGGGATGGGCAGAAGTTTTGCGTCCTTCTAGTTTCGAATCCTTGCTAATAGGCCCATTAGGCCCACTGTACTCGAAGAAAAATCGCATTTTATGTTCAACATAACCGACCTTTTTTTTACTTACCTGTTGTAGTAAGTGCCCGTCAGGATTGGTCAATAAATCCTTGGAAAACATGCCCAGGTCATTCAGTTAATTCTGCAGGCTTTTTCATGCTTCTGTTGATGAAACACCTCCTAGTCCCAAATCTAAATTGGGTAGGTATCCCTGGCACAGATGAAGGGTTCCAGCTCGCCAAAAAAGGCGAAAAAATCATGTGGAAAACACCAGTTTCCTACAACGCCTAATTCAGGTCTGCTTTTCTAGTTCTTTTTTTCCTGTATATTTTCCTTGCAGTTTGCAGCCTACTCAATTGAGAAAGCAGCTGGAAACATTGCATCTGCTTCAGAAAACTTGGAACAACTGTTAGTTGCCTTTGATCAAATTTTTTCAGAGCAACCCTATTTAGGTAGGTACCTACCTACCAATTTTATTTGATGTCGGTTTTTTTTAACCTAAACTGCCTAGGTTTTTTTATTGGCTTAAGCACGGTTGCACGATTTGCTTTTTGTCAAAGCTGTATGTACTGAGGCTGACAAAGTTCATGAGCATTGTTTACAGCTATCATGTTGTCAAGACTATGGAAACAACTCGGGACTACCTGTGTCTACCTGCATTACGTGGGCGGGAGTCTACGTTACTTCCCATTAGGGCTGTGCGCATTGGCTTTTCCAATCGAATCACCAAAGTTCGCATCTCGATTCGAACCCGAATCAGCTCAATTTCGAATCGAATTCGTTTTATCGAATCTCGAATCTTGATTCAAATGTCACCACATTTTGAATCGAATTTGGCGAGAAGCAAGATTTACCAATCGAATCGAGATTCGCACGGCCCCACGGTTATCTGGTAAACATGGTACAGGGATCCCAGCCGTCCTATAATGTCCTATATTGTCCTATATTTTTAGACTTGTCCTATAATGTCCTATATTTCGTGAAAACTGTCCTATATGTCCTATATTTTCAAGTGTTTTTTTGTCTTTTTCAGCATTTCCCCCCAGCTGGTGTTGATTTACATGTTTTTTGATCCTCAGGTATGTACCAAAATGCCAAAAAGAAGTTGTTTTGGAAGAGAATGAAAGTACTTCTGGCAAATTCAAAACCAGTAGGTATGTACTGGTCACTTAAACTGATCCAGTAAACACTGGTTTTGAGTGACCGGTAAAACACTGGTTTTAAATTTGCTCTTGGTGCATGCCTCAAACAGACCAATTTCAAGTTAGAAAACGAATTTGTACCACAATTCAAATTCCTGTCCTATATTTTGCTTATTTTCACTCGAAGTTGCAAAAAGCTGTGTCATGAAACATCATCATTGATCAGTCTCAGTGATTAAATTGAGGGAAAGAAATGACCGACTGAGTGAATGAAGATTTGTGAATGAAATCTGTTATCAACATTCCTTTTTAACCCATCACAAACCTATACTTTCAATTCATAATGACTTGTTCAACTTTCTCAGCAAAATTAATTTTCTGTCGGAAGTAATCCAAAACAAGCAGCTGTTCATTTTTTACAAACACAAATTTGAAGTCCAATGTTTAATCAGTGGCTGTTATCACCAGCCAAAAGTCGTCCGTTAATGAAACAATAAATTACTTGATTGATAAAGAAAAGAAAATGTAAAACTAGTCTGATAAGAGCCTACCTACCTACACCTGCTTTACTTCCTGGGGCTGGCCTACCATCAATGTGAGGAAATGTTAGCTTGAGGCCAACAGCAGCAGCAAAACGAGACTTAATTGGAATCTAAATTTTTCAGAGCTCTGATGCTTTGCACGAAGTCCCAGAAGTCTCAGTCTTAACCATTCTGTCATCAAATTTACCGGTCTGTCTCAAATTAACTTTCTTTCTCTCGGAAGTACAGCCTTGAATAAATTTTTTCTTTAATTTGAATTCTAAATCTCACATAGGCCTGACGCTTTGCAGAAAGTCACAGCCAAATCTTTGAAAACACATGTTTGTGTAGAGTGGCTTATTATGCTATTCTTTTGTCCTTTGACAGGGCGATCAAAATCTGATTATGGAAATCTGCAAGAAAGATGCCCAGGCATTTTTGATTTGGCTTGGCTACTAAAAATAAAG
Organism: Sinentomon sp. SZTP_YWyxl; assembly: GCA_030068105.1. Classification (NCBI taxonomy): domain Eukaryota; kingdom Metazoa; phylum Arthropoda; class Protura; order Sinentomata; family Sinentomidae; genus Sinentomon; species Sinentomon sp. SZTP_YWyxl. Next base: position 7,488 of record JASGXE010012957.1, read on the forward strand.
CCCATTCGTTTAGATACCTGACTAGAAGGGCAACATACGAACAACAGGACATCAATACGAATAATAAATTCGTACAAAAGTACAAGGCTGCAGCAAGTTTTGAACACCACAAATCTTAAACCGGCTGTCTCCTAAAGCAAGATAGACTTGCTACAAGTGGCAAGGCTTGTTTGCTTAAAGGCATTGCCAATCAATCAAGCAATCAGTTAAATCAAACTGGCAAATTTATTATCATGCCCACTTGCTTTTAGCAACTATTGTCAAAGCAAGTCAATATTGCTTGAGTGCTCAGGTGAAAATGGGCTATAATCATTTTCGAAACAAATTCTCAGTTATACTTTTCCTCAGTTTAGTAATCTCAGAGAGTAGGGCCCTATCTGGCAAGAAAAAGTTGGCATAAATACAGTCCTTGCTTATTTTGTACCATGTAGCACTGGCCCAACAGCATTTACATTGCATTTACATAATCACATTACTCTTTCGTGTTTGATGTTCAGTTTACTTGTGAATTGTTGATTTAAAATTAAGCAAAAAATAAAAAAGGCAAAAACTGAAAAGAAAAACAAGTGGGTGGAAGGTGGGTTGGTTTTTTTTTTCACTTTTTGCCTTTTGGGCAGGAAGTTGGTCAAGCAAAAAAGGTGTCGACGAGTCCTATAAATGTCCTATATTTTGGCATCCAAGATGTCCTTTTATGTCCTATAAAATGGAAAATTTGTCCAATATGTCCTATTATATTAAATTTGTCAAAAAGTGACTGGGACCCCTGCATGGATTTTATTGTGGGCATGACTCAATGGATGTTCATAAGTATTGTCTGGTTCCAGGTTTCAGCGTGCCTGCTGGATAGTGGATCAGTTTGGAAATTTGGGATGATTTGAGATATGGTCAAGTCGAATCCTTTTTCTTCAAATCTCGCATCCTTTTTTTTTTCAAATCCCACTGAATCTTTTCGACTCGAATCCGGCAAAATTCGTGATTTTCGAATCAAATGACGATTTGCACAGCCCCACTTCCCATGTTCTGTGGTGACAGAATTCATGTTTGCCTTCTCTCTGTGAAAAACTGCAATTGTTGAGATCCCAGCAAAAAACTCAACTCTGCAGAAATTAAGGATCCTCTTTCATAGCCGAGGTTGCAATCTGACAATACAATCTGACACTATTATATTCTTCACCCCACATACCCAAGAGCAAAAAGAAAGAACAGAAAATTTCAGTGGCAACAGAAAACTCAAATGAAAACTGGCTTAAATTATGCATCTTGGCATCTGTCTTTTTGGTGATCGACTGCGTTGCAGAATGATGCTGCTGGTGCACGAAGCCAACAACAGTTCTTCCTATAGCTTGTTTATTGTGTAGTCCATCAGATTGTACCCGGACCTCTTTCGGAAACCTAACAGCAGTCCTGAAAACCAGACAAAATGCATAGGACTGCCAGTGCAAACCACAACATATCTTTCAGATCCTCTTTTATTGTGATAGATGTCGAGTTGTGACACTCATCGCACATATCTGCTGGCAGGTAGTAGGTGTTACTAAAGATGCCTGGGTAGTTCATGTTTAAAGATATAGTTGGAGCATTTTGCCACCACTTATCTGCCTATTTTTTAACATCGTTTTTCTTCTTCACTCACCTGGATACCGAATGTTGGTATTTTAATTTTTATCGCGTGTTTTCTGCTTGGATTTTCTCATTTATTGACTTTAACATTTTTTTAATTTTGAACATTTTAACAAATTTTAACATTTTAACAAGAAAAAAAACATATTTTTGTTGCCTCTTATAAAAATAGATTTCACAAGTTTCAACATGAGCCGTTGTTGTGGCAAGAGCTGCAGGTAATTTCTGCTGCTCTGAGCAATGACAACTTCAAGGATCCTTCTGGTACAGATATCTCAAAGCAAATCTTTTTCAAATTGCCCAAAGGTGAGTAAGAAGTGGCACCGGTGTGTGCTTGTATTTCTCTAGTTTCGACCTTCTTTCTTTTTCTTTCTGGTGGTTGTTTTCTTCCAAAAAAGAGAATGAACAGTTACATAGGTATGTCAAATTGTTGGATCAATTTTAACACATTTCCCCAGAGTAGAAATTTGCACAAACAAAGATTTCAACCAAACTTGCAACGGTCCATAATTGTGACTCATATTCAGTGAAGATGAGTTCTTCATCATTTGCCATTATGAGCTGACAGTCATACGGCCGGTGGCTCGGCAGGACCTTGTTGCACACCTTACCTTGGGCTTGCAAGGAGAACAATGCCCCATACATAATCCTGGCCTAATTCCGCTCTACATTCAAGAGAAACTACCAGATCAGTTTTACGGCATAGGTTTGCCAACCCGCAGGATTTCTCGAAGAGAGTCATTCTCAGCAAAGCGGAGAAGTGTGCCTTGTGATATGTGGCGCAGTGTAGGTAACCTGCAAAGCCACTGTCTAGGACCTGGGGCCAGGTGATCTTTAACGTGCGCGCGCAGTGTGATGCTTCACATGGAACATCCTTATTAACATCCCATCAGAAGGACGACAGGTCACTCCAAGACAACTTGCTTTCTTGCCACGTGGTCCTTGCTAATAATGCCTGAAAGAAATCTGACATGACCCGTAATCGAACCCAGGTCCTTCGGATCACGAGACAGACACGTTCGCCACTAGACCAAAGTGACAAAAGGCGAAAAAGTTTCGCGGTGCCATGCCAATTTTCCAAGGGTTTTGATGTGCCAGTCTGAAACAATTTGGAACAAAATTACCTGGAGGTGGAGGGCTGAAATTTTTCACATCCTTGGAACTGAAGTACCAAGTCGAATGCTGCTCTGCTCACCTCATGCCGACATGTGTTGGGGCCGTGGATGCTTGCTGGTTTCTATAACTTTTTCTAAAATTTTCTGGAAGCCGGGGAAATCACCATTGAAAAAGCAATCAGTGAGTGAAAGCAGTTGTTTCTGGATCTTGTGCAATTTCAGATGCATTCATATGACTACAAAGCAGAAAGGCAGCTAGACGAGAAAGGTTGACTGTCGTCAGATGCAAGTGACAGTGCTTTTTATGGCCAAGCTGGAATGGCGGACAGTGCTTTTTATGGCCAAGCTGGAATGGCGGACAGTGGCGGACAAGCTGGAATGGCGGACAGACCTGATAGTGAACTTTTAGGTACCTATATTTAATGGAATAGGCTCCCAGTAAGTAACTACCAACTACCGAATGGCCATTCAGAAAGCAAAATCATGCCTTTATGATCATATGTAAGTATACGTACTTTAGTTTCCTTCTTGACTCTGGAAAGTGGCCCATCCTGGTAGCTTTTCTTTTCTTGCACTCAACTGCACGACAGTGACATTTTGTCTCGCCATCTGTGGTTTTTTCCTGTTATGTAAGTTATTTATCCTTTTGCATACAGATATCCAGCATCTAATTTTGTTATGTGCTGCTGACCGAAGTGAAGTCACTACAGAACACTGTAAATTGCTTTTGCTGCTGTTGAAGTTGTTTCCCGACACAATTCCACAGCATGGGGTAAGTTATGTTCAATAGTTCGTCTGGTTCATCACCAACAGAAGACATGCATTACACCTGTTGACACACTTTGGAATGTGTGATTTTATTCAGACACAGACTTGATGGAAACGGTTCCCGGGTTTCTGCATCACAGTTTTTGTGCCGGCAACGTAAAGTACCTACCTGGGTTGGTAGGTAGGTACCTACTTATTGGTTGGCCGATGTCACCAAAAACACCATGGCCCATTATTTTCAGAACAGTCTATCTAAAGGGCCAGCTGCCTCAATTTATATGATGCAGGTACATCTTCTTTTGTGTTAACTTCACTTTTGTCCATCAGGCCTCACGGTCTCAGCCAGAAAAGCTCGGTAGTCCCTAGTACTGGTTTCATTCACCTCTAGATGCATTTCACAGAGTTGATTTTTTAATGATGCTAATAATTATGATCGACATTCAAAATTCAAACATTGATATCTGAATCACCAATCAAAAGATCAAAGTGCTGCTAAATTAATTTGTGACTTTTAGTGAAAAATGCTGTGAAACGTCAATATTTGTCCGTGAATCGTCACTGGTATGTCTTTTGATTAATTAGCCTACACATTACCTATTTTAAAAAAATCCATGGGTCAAATGTTATCATCGTCCAAGGAATCGGCCATTGTATGCCATCATCTTCAACTTGGCAATGCCTGATTGTCTTTGTATAAATACTGGAACTGGATCCTTTCTGTCCACACTTGGCCCTCCCACACCAATCTCAGAATGACAGCTTTTAAAATCTGTCAGCAGATTTCAGAAATGCTGATGGTTGTTCCCTTTTGCCATTTCTCACCTTTTACCATCGTTTTAATTGCATGCTTTGTGACTGTTGGCACTTTGGTGGTTGCCTACCCACGTATTGTTTCTTCATTTCAGCCAAAACTTGTCGACAGCCTGCTCTCAGCTGAGAAACACAGTCACTATCAAACACCAGTTAACAGTTTTCGCAAGCTTCTTGGTAAGCGATAAATACAGTTTCATTTTTTTCGTTTCCCGAACAGTTTGTCTACCTGTCGATTGGATAAATACGCTCTTGACTTTTAAGGCTATTTACATGTACAGGGTGGCTGAATTTTGAGCATTGTTTCGATCGCCCTCCAGAGCACAGCTGTTCGTCCTCGTCAGCTAATCAAATGTTCGAATTGCTCTCCCTCTGCAGTTATGCAGTGTTGGAGCGACTGAGTCATGCAATGCCGAAGGAAATGGCCCAGAGATGCACCAGCAGGCAGCGAAGGGAGGGACCCAACTTCGGCCTGTGAATGAGGCAAGCAGTTGGAGTCACCATGCCCTGGCCGGAGCAGCGTCCGAAAGCAAAGTCGTAAACTTTTTATCAATGCATATCAAAAGCACAGGCCTGCAGACCAGACGGGATGCCACGACAATCACGTCTGTAGAAAAACAGCAAGCCAATGAGCAGGGAAATAGAAACCTATGGCCATTTAATGAGCTTGAAGGCAGTCAAACGAAAACCCAGGATGCTAACGTAATGCACGCCCTGTCCCTCCATGGTTCGGCTTACTTTCTGTTCGTACCTTACCTACAATGTTTCTTGGTGTGAAGTGACTTCTGTAGCATCCCGTTTTTAAATATAATGCTTTCACAGCAAGCAAATCTTGCTGTAACTTCTAGCAAGGCTCTTTTTCTGCGAACGTTCCCAGCTTAACTTGCTGCAGATGAACAACTAAAGGTTCCACTCCTTCAAAATAGGCCCACCAGTTTCCGAAGCAGTTCTGGCCCAGTGAGCACACGGGTGAAGGCCAACCGCGCCAACTTTTCAAGTAGCCAGCACTGATGGCATTCTACAGGTCTTCTACCAACCAGGGTGTCTACGCACCTGGAAAACCTGGAAAAGTCAGGGAATTGCCACAAGCCTGGAAAAGTCAGGGAAAAGTCAGGGATTTTGTGAAAATTCCTGAAAAGTCAGGGAAAAATTAAAAATTTGACATTTCTCAAAAAAACAGGTCTGTGAAGAATTTGCATACTGAGACCAATGTTTCGAAAA
>JASGXE010012958.1:0-13488 GCA_030068105.1 Sinentomon sp. SZTP_YWyxl
GCGTCCGGGTGAGTGTTCGGGTCAAGAAATGGGGATCAGAGTCAAAAAACCGTTTGTCTGCTGTTCTGTCGTCTGCAGAACGTTTTTGTGGATTCGCGACGCGAAGTTTCATTTCACAACAATTGCAATTCATTTGACATTTTTTCCAGTGCAGGGTGTCCGGGTTGGTGTCCGGTTTTCAGTGCTGAGGAGTCCGGTTTTCAGAAACCACCCAAATGATGAACGAAGCAGTGTGTGAAAATTAACTGCCGGCGCAACCGCAAATCCGATGAATCGGAGTAACCGCGCCGTGAAAGTAAAAAGAACAGCCCCCCAAGTGGGAGAAGTCGGGCCGATATTCTGTATTCGGTATCGGTATCAGATTTACTCTGTTCTACAGGTTTTCATGCCATTCCACATTGCATCCCAGATCTTCTTTCTTAGGTCTGGCGAAAAGAAGCCGAAAACCTTCTTGCGTCTTTGGCTAAGTCTTTTGTGAAGCGCTATCCTCGGCGCTATATCGGTATCAGATTAAATCAATCTGTTCGAAATGTTTTCATGCCACAAAGGCATGAGACATTTCATCACAATTCATCAATTGTGAACAGCGAGGGGTGGACCCTGAAAACCGGGCAGCCGGACAGGACCTCCGGACTGACCCGGACGGGTTAGGTTAGTTAGATTAGGTTAGGATAGTCCATCCTAACCTAATCTAACCAAACCTAACCCGTCCGGATCGGTCCGGCGTTCCGGCGGTCCTGTCCGGCAGTCCTCTCTGGCTGTCCGGTTTTCAGGGACCACCACAGCGAGGTTCATCATTGCGAAGAAGTTCATCATTGCAAAGAAGTTCACCCGATTCTAGGGTAAAGGAGCAAAGCCCTTTCGAACCCTGCTGGGGGGGGTGCCAATCCAGATCCAGCTTTGTGGCCTGCTGTCACTGGGGTGCGTGCTCATTCCATCACTAAAGAAAGCCTGGAAAATCCTTGAGAAAACCTTGAAAATGATTTTCCAAAATCACTGGGAACCCTTTCTATCTTAGTCACGAGGTATCTGTTGTTCAGAAGACTTAGAAGTGCCAAATTTGCGACCATTTTTGTCAACAACCAAATTGCCTTTTTTGACCTGATTTCTTTTTAATTGTTTTTTTTTTCTTCTCCTAATTTTGTTTTGTCATCTTATCAATCCTGTCAGGACGTTTTTTGCTCAATTTTGTTTTTCGTCATATTTTTTTTTACTGGGGACAGAGTCCCCCCGACGATGAGTTCGAAGGACAAAGAGTCCGGAGTCAGAAGGTAAAATCCAATGCCAATGGACCGACTCAAATGAGCAACAGATCAGTGCACCAGGCACCACGTCAAGACGTTATAAAATGGACATAGCTCAAAAGAGGACAGCGCATCGGTTTCCAAATAAGGTGGAGGAATAAAGTCTGGCGATGCAGACAAATTGCCAATGGGCAATAATTTGTTTGTGGCAATGTTCATTTTTCATACAATGTTAAAAAGAAAATCAAAGTCAAAAAGCACAGGTCATACCTTGCATAAATGGTCAGATGCAGATGTCATCAAGAGTCCAGAGTGGGAAGAGGACCAGTTCAAATAGGTGCAGGTTGCTGGTTGCAGACATGAATTGTGGCCAGTTTAGTTTTATTTCAGTCGAGAAGTGATAAGGCCACACGGTTCAGTAAGTAAGACCATATGCAGAATTTAGCATGCCAAAAAAAGGAGAGAAAGAAATGGGGGGAAGAAATTAGTAATTTTGCTATGAAGACTAACTATCTAAACATCTAGTTTTGAAGAAATGAAATCATCAGTGAATTGCTTTTCAGGTGACTGCAAAATTTCAGCTGGCAATGCAAGTTTGTTCCACAGAAAAAGGTTGCGATTAAAAAAGGAATACCTGTCTACATTTTTGAAGAGTATAGTTGGCACAAAGGAAATTGCCTTGCTGGCTCTTGTATTATGGTCATTCCGAGTGAAGATCCAGGGCCCATCCCCCCAGCCACCTTTGTTGACAATGCAATTCCTGGATGCAGACAGTCCATGTAGTAACCGTCTTTTGTTGAGGGAATCCCAGCCCAAATCAATCAACATGCTTGTCACACTTGCATCAAAAGCAAAATTTCCGGAAACGAACCTAGCTGCCCTTCTTTGCACAGCCTCAATTGGGGGGAACGCACCTGGACAGAATGTACTTTAGATCGAATGGTTTTTAGACCGAAAATTCGATCCAATCACCATTCGAACTAAAATGCATTCGAACTAAAAATACTTCGATCTAAAAACCATTCGATCTAAAAACCATTCGATCTAAAAACCGTTCGGACCAATGCGCATTCGGTCTATTCGCCGTTCGGAGTAAAGTACATTCTGACAAAACGAGATTCTATCCAAATGCAATTCGACGGAAAAATCATTTGATCTTGTTGTGATTCGATCTAAAAACCACTCGGAGTAAAACGCATTCGAACTAATCGCCATTCGAACTAATGCACATTCGGTCTAATGCACATTCGATCCAGATACGATTCGAAGAAATTTGGTTTCTGTCCAAGTGGCATTCGAACAAACTTTCGTTCGACCCACTGTCCATTCTTCTCGGCTGTTGACAAAAAACTTTGGCCCATTCTGAATTTTTCCGCACAGGACTGCGCAGATGGAGATAGTTTGTTTTGAATCTGGACAGATTCACATCTCGGATCCGCCTTTCTTTCGGTTTTCGAGTCCGCCACAAAATGGATGGATGTTTCGTTGGGATGGATGATGCTGCACGGTGGAAGTTGAAGCAGCCTTTTTCTCTTGGCTGGCAGAGGATTGGATGGAGAGGGTGTGCGTTTCCCTCAACTTGTTTCCCTCATTGGACGGCACCGAACATTTGGCCTTTGCAGAAGGGGAGAAATGATTTGGAGTCCGGGCTCAATGGGTGACATGCAGAAGTGTTCAACCCAACTCCTTGGTACTGCTGTTGCAGGTTTTTTCCGCAGCATGGTGTTGGTGCTCTCACGGAACAAAAGCGCGGCGAATTTTGAAAGGGACCAGCGTGTTTTTGCAATAATGTGTTGAATAATTCTGGCCAACCAGATAACTTGGGAACCTTCCGGCGAAGCAGCTTGGTTCTTGTGGAAATGAGCTTGGTTCCCGTGATCAGTTCTTGACTTTTGTCCAGGGGCAGAGCCCCTCTTGAACTGTCAACTGATCAGGGACGCACCCAGGAATTTATTTCGAGGGAGAATGAGAATGCCATTTGAAAATAGCCCGCCACAGGCGCAACGGGGTCTGGGACGGAGCCCCAGCGGGACTCCAAGGGCTGGGCCCTGGCAGCGGGTAAGGGGTCCCCCAGAAGCTGAAGAAATTCTGAAATTCAAGTGTTCATTTTGGCTTCAAAATTGATATTTCTTTTTGTTTTTGGGACCCAAATCAGCTTTAAAATGATGGGTGCGCTGATAGTTTTGCAAATGTAAGGCCCATTCGCAAGAAAACTTGAGCAAAAGCCTGAAATTTCCAGGAAATGTGAGATGTGGATGTGCGCATGAGACCATTTTCCGAAAATCAAGAAAGCAGACTCAAAGACAAAAAGCGACATGTCTTCCCACCAGGAGACCAAGAGCAAAGACTGGGGGTACGGGGTCTGGTGCGGAGTTATAGGATATGTGGGGTTATAATAGGCGGAACCTGGCAGCGGGTCTTGGGGACGGGGTCCCCCACAGGTGTGAGCCCCCAGAGATGTGAGACTTTTGGGGATTTCAGCGTGCATTTGTGCCCGATTTTGGCCAAGGCCAAATTGGCCAACTTTTCTCATTTTCAAGACTAATTGTGCCAAAAATTAAGATTCGGACTGATTGCCACATCATTTTTTGCCCTTTGCTTTGCAAATGCGAATAAATAGGTACCTACAATATAGCCAGGAGCGCACACCTCGTGGCTTGTACTGGTTTCCATCAGAATACGCAGAAGTCAAGCAACGTTGGGCCTGGATAGTACTTGGATGAGAGACCACCCTTATTCCTCAATTTGTGCTGCTGGAAGGGGGCGAAGTGGTCAGTCCCTCGTCTCCTTTGGACGGGACGTAAAGGAGGAGGTCCTGTGTGCAGCATCACACTGTGCACGATAAAGAACACCTTGATCTGAATCCAAGAGAGGCTGGCAGGCAACAAGACGCACAGAAGCCACCCTAGCAGCAGAGAGCGTGGCCGCCACGTTCCATTTAGGTGGCAAGAACCGTGGCAGCAACGGTAGATTGCACCACGGTAGATTACAACAGGTGAGCCTGACCTCTAATTTACGGAGGTGGGCAATTAAGAGCGCATGTGAACTACAATTGCATTTATTATGAGCAACAATCATTGTTTTCAACCAAATGAAGATTTCGCGTTATTTTCTTCTCTGTGAGCCATGGAAATGCCTTCGCGCTGCGAGGAATGATAAATTGCCATTATTCCAGCACCCAGTCAGTTGTTGATTGCGCGTCTGATAAATATCACAATTATTTTATGACGACTTTTGGACATGAAAAATTGAAGCCCAATATCATGGAATGCAGAAAAAAGCGCATCGAGAAACGTCTGCAAAAGAGTCCAATGAGTCAGCAATGGACTGTTTTTAAAATCCGCAGTGTATATTATCAATAAAAAAAAACGTTCCCTTTGTTTTCAGTTGAGCTTTGTAAATCATCTGTCCAATGATAGTCACACCCTCTCTCTACTTTTACAAGAATTGGTCAACTAGTTCCAGAACTTAAAAGGCAGCTGGTTCTTTTTTTCTTATTATAGTTGGGCTTGTTTTGAGGATGTTCCAAAAGATGGAGAGCGGGTTGAAACGCCTCTCCAAACATCCACCGATCGAGGAGTGCTGATGAATTGTGATGCCAGACGGACGTAATTTTACTCGTGGTAATACTCTTGATCAGACGATGATTCCACCACCTCCTTTCGGGTTGTCTACGGAACAGGACGAGCATCGTTTCAGGATTTTCGTGAGAGGATTTCAGCCGAAAACTGCTTGCAATTATTCCTCAAGAACTTGATCAATGACCGCCAGGAATAACAAGGCGTGGATACTTGGAGATTGCATGTTAACAGAATGGATAAATCACTAACTTGACGCTATTTCGATCTCCGTTTGTAATCGTTGAGGCGTGACGTTTCGAGGGTATCGCACCCTCGTTGAAGAACGACTGAACTCGAGAAGGCGTTGCTGACTAGTCAGCGTCAAGTTAGTCATTTATCCATTCTGTTGACTGCCAGGAATTTGTAAACTGGGCAATGTATGAGCATAATTATCAGGAAGTTGAGGGCCAACATTTTGATCACAAATTGCAACTTTCAAGAAAATAAAGACCTTCAAGACAAACAAGAAAAAATTTCAAATGAACTCGAAATAAAAAAACAATTAAATGTAAATGAAAACTCTGCGAACGATGTGTGCCGAAATGAAGCGCACTTTTGGGACACCTTGCACCGAAACGGCTCAGTCCCAAACTGATTTAATTTGTTAACAGAAATGTCGGCTTCGCAGAAAATTTTCAATGACGCTGTTGAAAAACGGCTGTAAAATGGCCAGCAATGGACTGTTTTAAAAATCCGCGCCCTGCAGAGGAATGTAAGTGATGTCACATCACAACAAAAACAACGATAAAAGGATGATTATGCAATTTTTTATTGAAAATTAAAGTCACTGGTAAAAAATTGAAATGCATGACTGCTCCCTTTTAAATATTCATCATCCATTAGGAAGAACACCAAACAATGCAAATTTATCCGGGAGCCAAAAACCCGACAGGCAAAGTAAAAAACAAATGTTTTGAAAAACGTAGGTGATAATCGACCCACATAAATATCAGAACAGATTCCCCAGCACCGTACAAATCAAACTTAATCAGTGGAAAAATGATCGGACCCCCATTACTGAGTTATGCCCCCCAAAATGGACCCTTGTGGGGTATTCATGGGGGAGGTACGATTTCACCGTAGAACTGTCAAATTTTTAGTACAGGTTTTATGGAACAAGGAAAAACATGTGTATCATGTGTATCATTAATGTGTATCATTAATGATACACATTAGAAAGAGAAGTGGGCCACAAACAGAGCCTTGTGGAATGCCACTGGTGACAGGTTGGGGATCTGATTGATCCTTTGATTGGGACCTGGAAATATCTGTCGCTCAAAAAGTTTCATGTCCACAAGTTTTTTGGGCACCAGTGTTGCCAGATCGCGGGTTTTCCCGCGAAATTCCGCTGGTTTTTGAGCTCTCCCGCGGGAAAATTTTGGATTTCGCGGGTTGCGGTTTTTTCGCGGGTTCGGCTCCGCAGTTCGCGGTTTTTCCGCTTGTTTTTCCGGCAGATTGTTTTTTTGTTCTTGGTGTCTGATTTTTGCCAGTTTTTGGTGGATTTTTCGATTTTTTCTTGTTTTGGAACACATCATTTTGCGAGAAAAAATTCAATTCATCCAATGACTCAGTTGATTTGGATTAATGAAAAATTCTTTTCATTCATTCATGATTCACAAGTCGCATTTGACCAACGGCAGGCAATTTCCGCCAATGGGCACTTTTTTTTTCCCGTCGGCTGCTTGCGCGTGCGGACGCGTTTTTCGAGGTTTGGTGCGTGCTCCGCTGATTTTGTCGATTTTTCAATTTGATTTGTTTTTATTTCTGCTTTTCTCTCAAATTATGTTTGTTCTTGGTTAATTTTCTTCTTTCTTTCTATTTTCTTGGCTCTATCGTCCTGTTTTCTCTCCATTCCCCATTCTTCCTTTCTTCTTCGTTTTAAAATCTGCTGCTTTCCTTCTTTTCCATTTCCGAATTTTTCCTTTTTCTGAACCATTGTCATGGAGACTCCGACTTCGAGAGCCTCCGGTTCCAGACTGCAGTCGCCTGTCAGTGATGAATACTGCCGGGTGAACTGCAAGTTTGGAAACTCTGGTGAAGGGAAGATGGTGCTCTGCGATGGTTGCTCCAAATACTTTCACTTCGAATGCGTTGGCCTTCTCAAAACCAAGTCCATTCCAGCATGGGCTTTGTGGTTGTGTGAGGATTGTATCGGGGATTTTCGCGAGATGAAAAGCCTCCTCATGCATTTGAGAGTTCTTTGTTCCTCTGGTCTTCCAGCTGCGGCAGTGGCCGAGTCTTCCGCAGTGGCTGTTCCTCCGGCAAAGCCTGCCATTGTGAATGATTTTTAACTATTTAACTATGTTGGGGGCCACAGGCAGTAAAAGCCATTGGACGTGGTAATCCCCGGTCAGACATGCATCATTTTTTTGCCTCGGCAATTACCACAACAACAATCAAGTCGTCGTGTTCTTTCACCGAGGCAGCATGTATCTTTTTGTGTTTAGATAAGACGCCGTCGCGATCGTCAATAAAAGAGAAAACATGGTTTCAAGTGCAAACCATCGGTGCAGAGAGATTGCGGTACAGTTTTAGAAACCCATGGTGGGTATTGTCAAGAAATGTGGCTAGAAAAATAAAAATAAGAGAACACGAACCAGGTCAGGCGACGTGAAGATTCCAGCATGGCATTGTCCAGATGGTGACAGTTCGACAACAGGCTCGGATGAATAGACAACACAACAACAAGAAATCAATTTGGTCACAAATATATCAATTTCGGTAGGTACCTTGATTCCCCCCCTGTGGGTGATCCTGCTTCACCTACTGCCGATAGGGTAACTTCTGCTGTTCCTTCAGCTGCAGTGGTGGCCAGGCCTCCTGCTGTTGCTGTTCCTCCTGTTGTTTATTTATTTATTTATTTATTTATTTAAATGAATTACATCTACGAAATGAACTGGTAGATGAATGAAAAAAAAAATCAGTAACAACAATGCATAGCATCTGGTCTGGATGATAAAAAAAACACTTAAGAAGATGATAAAGCAAAAAAACAACAACACACAAATAAAACAAAACGAGCAACAACAACACGAAATTTATGAATGCAATCTGGAGGACAGGATAAGCGGAGAGTCACGCGGGAGGGAGTTCCAGTCTCTCACTGTCCTGGGAAAAAAAGAATTATAGTGGACATTTAAAACTATTAGCGGCGCGACAAAATAAAACCCATTGTCCGTTCTGCGTTGAGGACATCTCAGCACAAACTCAGGAGGAATTTTGATTTTTAATTTGCCAGCAATGATCTTTCTGAAAAATTTCAAGCGTCTCGACTTTCTACGCTGAGCTAGAGACAAAAGTCCAAAGTCCTGCATAATTTGAGAGACACTGGAAGAAAACGAGAAATTTCCAGAAATGAAACGAGCTGCCCTCCTCTGTACCTTTTCCAGTGTGTCAATGTGGCAATGAAGATAAGGGTCCCAAACAACACTCGCATACTCTAGAATGGGCAGAACAAGTGATGAATAAGCTTTCATTTTGGCTTCCTTGGAAGCCAAAGACATGTTGCGTTGAAGCAGACCTAACACTTTCCTGGCTTTAGCCACTGAATAATTGATATGTTCGTCCCACTCGAGATACTCATGCAAGATCACACCCAAATATTTGAATGAGCTTACTTTAGGAACAGGTTCGTTTTTTATGGTGTAGGAAAAGCTGGAAAGAACTTGGTGAGAAACAACCCTAGGCCTTCGAAAACTCATGAAAGCGCATTTTTCAGAGTTGATGCTCATTCCCCATTTACCGCACCAATTTTGGATTTTAATTAAGTCATTTTGAAGATTCAAATGGTCCAGATGTGACTTCATTGGGCAGTAGACGACAAGGTCGTCGGCAAAGAGCCTAACTTTACAATCAAGATCACGCGAAATGTCATTTATGTACAGCAAGAACAACAACGGTCCCAGTACACTACCCTGTGGGACTCCTGACGAATTAGCGTAAGTTTCTTGAGAAACCACACCATTCCATTTAATGGAAGAAAGGCGACCAGAAAGGTAAGAAGAAATGAGCTCTAAAAGTTCAAATGGGAATTTACACATTAGCAGCTTCCGAATAAGCAGATTGTGAGAAATAACATCAAAAGCCTTATTAAAATCTATGAAAATGGCGTGGACCGGATATTTGCGTTCAAGGGAAAGGCTAATATCATGGACGAACTCAACAAGTTGGGTTTCACAGGACAGCCCACTCCTAAAGCCGTGCTGAGATGGGTGCAAAAAATTGATCTGGTCGAGACTTTTCAGCAAATTATGGGTCAATATTTTTTCAAACAGCTTAGCACCACTAGATAGAATTGAGATGGGGCGAAAATTAGCAACGTTGTTAGATTTTACTTTTTTAGGAACGGGCACCACTAACGCCTGTTTCCAAGAACTGGGAAATATTCCAGTGCGAAATATACAATTGAAGATCTCCACAAAATAATAAGAAAGTTCAACTGAAAGAGCTTTGATCAAAGTATTAGGTATTCCGTCACTGCCGGGTGAGTTGTTTGATGAGAGACGGTGAATGAATTTTAACACCAACAAACGATCACAGGACAGAACAGCCTGTGAGGAAAATGAAATTGGGCATGCGACATGAAAGTTCGAAGCTATATGAGGCTGATGATGAACAACTGATGACAATGAAGTGAAAGTTTGAGCAGTGGACGAATGAGATTGATTCAGTGGTACATGAACAGAAGCAAAGTGAGATGCAAAGGATTTAACAATCAGAATACGATCAGAAATTGGAGAACCATTCACAGATATAACATTCCCGCTCAAATTGGTACGTTTGGACTTAATAAATTTCCAGAAGCGACTGGCATATGGGGAGGCAATTGCTTTGCTTATAAAGCGAGAAAAAAGCTTACCATTCAGTGACTTAACAGATTGTTTAACATGACAATATTCAGCTAACAAGCTGGGAGTTTTAATTTTAGAATATTTGGCTGAAAGTTTGCGTTTTTTGCGAAAAAGTGATTTCAGTTTTTGGTTGACCCAAGGGAATTCACTGCTTTGCTTCAAGACCTTGATTGGTACAGAACTTAAGACATTGATCAACAAATTGGAAAGTCGCTGCCAAATTAAATTTGGATCACTAATTAAAGCCAAATCATGAAAACTGGAGAGGTGCGAACGGAGAAAATTCCTGGCCGGGGACCAGTCAAAGGACCGAAAATCAGGCCTAAGGATGGGAGAGCTTGTATTGGGAGACGAATCCTGAATATTCAGGCTACCTATCACTGCTTGATGATCGGAGATTCCATCAACAACCCTTAAGCTAATCACTGGAAAGTCAAAGTTCGCAAAAAATAAGTCCAAAGTACTGTGATTTTTCGTGATGGTGGAGAATCTCGTTGGTTCAGTGACAAGTTGTTTTAAGGCAAAATTGTCCATGCCATCAATAAATTGAGCCTCTACGCTCGAAACACTAACATAGTTTGTTTTTCCCCAGTTTATGTGAGGCAGATTAAAATCCCCAGCTACAATCAGGTTTAAGGATGGAAAATCTTGGTGCAGGGCGGACAAAAAGTTAAAAAAGTGATAAATAGCTGGCAAACTAACAGGAGGAGCCAGATACACCGAAACAAGAAAAAGTGAAAACTTCCCTAATACAATTCTACAGCAAGCAATTTCTAACGAGCTCTCAAATCGTAGGCTTAAATCGTGTGCGGGGTTGATTGGGAAACTTAAAATATCAGACCTAACGGCAACTAGTGAACCGCCTCCCCTACTGAGTCGATCGGTCCGGAAGAATTTAAAATTTGCGGGCAATTCAGAGTCCCCGACATCTGCAGAAAGCCAAGTTTCAGTCAACAGCAACACAATTGCGTCGTGGTCCGTGGTCAGTGCATGGAGTTCAGCTTTTTTCTGCGTCGAATTAATCGATCGGCAATTGACAAGAAGGATGTTTAATTTGGTTGAACCACGGCCAAGGCCCACGTCAGTAGTGGGACAGAATTGAAAATTGTGTAATTTTTCAGTACCAAACTGAACTGGCAAAACAGGCCCGAAGGCACTGCGAGAATTTTTCGAGAAAGATTGAATCATTGGTTGAGCAGAGATGAGGAAGATAATGAAATCAGAACAAAGAAAAACTTTGATTTGGAGCCTACTGTCAACACAAAAATGACACAGCACGGAGTAAGGAGTAGTCGAGAAGATAAAATTTCCAGAAAAAGTCGAGGAAGTAAAAAATGAGATTATTCTCAGGAATTGTAGTAGCTTTGGCACGTTGCACAATCGACCCGAATGTTGGTAAACAGAAAATGGAATTTTAAAACACCTTGTGAAATTTAAATGATAATAGACAAGAGCGATCGCGAAAATAAAAGGCGGATGAAAATAATCGTAAAACGTTAAAAGAATGTAAAACGTTAAAAGTTAAACGTTAACGTGGTTGTTGTTGGCCAACAACCACGTTGATGGCCAACAACCACGTTAACGTAAAACGTTAACGTGGTTGTTGGCCATCCGGAACCTTCTGTTGCTCCATCTCCTCTGGCACTTTCTCGTGCTCTCATGAGTCACTCTGATAAGCCTCTCATCCTCTCAGCTGTACCGTCGGTTTCCTCTCCCATTGGCCCGCTTTCTTCTGCATTTCCACTTCTTGGGTGTGTGCCCAAAGTTGTCCCGGGAACTCTTTCCTACGCGAACATTGTCTCAGCTCCTCGCTGCAGCCCTTTGTTAAGCCCTCTCTGCAGTTCCGGGTCTTCTGCTGTAGCCGGGGTCATTCCGACCAAGAAACGGCCTGTCTTGAAGTCTTCAGTTGCTGCAGTTGATTTGACCGCTGTGCAATCACAGCCACTCTCCTTGCCTGAAGTCAGTAAAGTCCTTGCCTGTTCTCTGCCGATCAATGATCCATGTACAAGCTCTTCCTCAGCTCAATCTATTTCTGGCCAGTCTCACACTACAAAGAAAAGTTCCAGGATACTGATCATTGGGGATTCCATGATCAAGCATTCAAACTGCCGTCCAGCTGCTGGTACAGAGTTCCGATGTCTTCCTGGTGCCACCATTTCCACAATTTCCTCCTCATTGAAAGCCATTCCAAAATCCCAGGCCCAAGGTTACTCAACCATTCTTGTGCACGCTGGTGTTAACGATATCCTAGGCGGTGCATCACCAGAAATTGTTCTTCGCAGTCTCTCAGATTTCTTTCTGTGCTGCAGGAACCAGTTTCCTGGTGCCCGCTTGATCTTTTCTGCCATCATTGCTAATGATCGCGTTCCACTAAAGTCTCTCTATCTCTTGAACTCCAGGGTTGCTGCACTTTGCCAGCAGTTGGGTGTCTCTTTTTTGGATGCTAATTGTTGGTTCCCTTCTAATTTCCTTGCTAGAGATCGTCTACATCTCAATGCTCACGGAAGCAGGATTCTTGGGAATCTGTTTCGCAGCATTTGCCTGCCTTTCTCAAGCTCGCTGTTGGGAAACTGTCCGCTCTCCTTCCAAAAACCTCATACTTAGCTCTACAGAAGCCTAAATCTCGTCCCACTCGTAACATCTCTCGCTATCTTGTGTGCTCCATTCACCTTAGATTCTCTGGTTGAATTTTCTGTGTTGCAGAAGAGTTGCTATTTGCGCTCAGGCAGACCACAGACAAACTCTCTTGATTCGCACCTCTCTGTCCTTCAGTTGAACTGCCGCAGTATTCGCAACAAATCCAACGAGCTCACGACTCTGCTCGAAATTCATGATCCCGACGTTTTAGTTCTTACTGAAACTTGGCTTGATGACAGTTCTAGTTCTAGTTCTAGTTTTATTCAATAACAGTTAACACCAAAAAGCGGTCACAAGACCCCAAACCATTCAATAAGAAAATGTAAATGACAATTCAATTTAAACTTACAAGCATTGACAATCCACGCCACATGAGATCCAGAAAGCAATCGGTGTAGTCCAGTTAGCAGCAGCAGTTTCACATCATATGTGCATGAGTGAACATCCAAGTAAAAATGGATGAACCAATACAAAAACCAATGTAATCACCTAGATGGAATATTGGATACATGCGGCATGGTATGCCAATGCCAAAGTATGCAAAAAAGAAGTAGAAAGAAAAATATTAGGTAATCGGAAGATGAAACAGGAAAACTTGGTTTGACACAGGCATCAAAAACTTGGCCTACCTAAAGAAGAATGGGCTGTCTACAGGAATGCAAGAAAGGGCCAGATACCTAGGTACTTTTCCAAACCAATTAATTTCAAAAAAGAAAAAAGAAAGAAGAGGGGTCGCAACACCAGAGCATGATGCCAAGGCTGGGTAGATGGGGAGAGAATTGGCGCAGCCAGCTCATAAGCTAGCTCTCCCCATTCAGCCTCTAAATTGGAAAGATTGTTGGTGGGAGACCATACCAGCAAAACAGGAATAAAGCAACTTTTATGAAGAATCAGAAACAAAAGCTTGGCACTCATGAATTCCTTCCATCTTACTTCACTGTGTACCGTAGGGACCGCTGCAAATTTGGCGGTGGTGTCTTGGTAGGCATTCGGTGTTCACTAAATTCCTCTCTTGTCTTTCTCAGCTCTTCACACGAATTTCTCATATGCTCCGTTATTCTGAAGTCGTTAGGTAACAAACCCTTCCACATTGTCGGTGGTTACCGTCCTCCTGATTCCTTCGGATTTTCCGAGAAA
>JASGXE010012959.1:0-27197 GCA_030068105.1 Sinentomon sp. SZTP_YWyxl
GTGTGTGCTGCTGTGCGTTCGCGATCTTTTCTTGATGTTTTGTTGCGAAATCTGTGGTCTGTTTCGTTATTTTTGAGTTTTCTTTTGCCATGGTGACTTTTTGCAGCACATTCAAGGTAACAGCCAGGAAAGTGGTGGGTAGATGTTGTATTCAAGGACCACGAAAACTGCAACTTTTTGAACTTGGTCACTGTGGAACCTGACAACCTGTTCTTTTTGGGGATTCTTGCAATGATCATCACTGTCTGATGGCAACTTGTTGTACGGCATTGGGGCTGTTTTGGGTTGGAAAAACAAACAAATGGCTGCTGGCGGTGTGATGGGACTGGACTGCCAGGCTGCTTGCTGGTGGTGCACTGGATTTTTGGAATTTGGCAGTGACCCTAGCTTGCTGGAGCTGGTGGCCAGTTACTCAACTAGGCCAAAGCAAGGAAGGCGTTTTTTGGAGGAACCTGTCTTGTTTCTCCACACACACACGCACC
Organism: Sinentomon sp. SZTP_YWyxl; assembly: GCA_030068105.1. Taxonomy (NCBI): domain Eukaryota; kingdom Metazoa; phylum Arthropoda; class Protura; order Sinentomata; family Sinentomidae; genus Sinentomon; species Sinentomon sp. SZTP_YWyxl. The sequence continues at coordinate 483 of JASGXE010012959.1, forward strand.
ACACACACCTGGCCTTGTTAATTTCCCAGAAAAATTGTTTCCAATGGGATATCTTTCCTTTGACAACTCAGGTTTTGGTTGTTGACATCTTTCTGGTGGCTAGGTATTGGTCCAGCCACAAGAAAGAAGTCAACAACCAAAACCTGAGTTGTCATCTGTCAAAGGAAAGATATCCTGTCGCCTATACAGACTGCTTGAAGGACAGAAATTCTTCTTTCCTGGGCAGCATGGCTTCCGTTCCAAGTATTCATGCGAATCCCAGCTAACCGGTTTTGTACACGACTTATCGGCTGCACTTGGTGGGTCTAAACAGGTTGATGCCATTTTCATAGATCTTGTTAAAGCTTTTGATAAAGTGTCCATATCAATCCTCATTTCAAAACTTGCCAAGCTAAAGATCCCAGAAAATCTCTTTGTGTGGCTTTCTAACTTTATCTCCGACCGATACTTCCAAGTCCTTGTGCGTGGTGAGTCTTCGGAACCCCTCGCACTATCCAGTGGAATACCACAAGGGTCAGTTTGTGGACCACTTCTTTTTCTCATTTACATAAACGACATGACAGGGAATGTTCGCTCTAAAGTTAGGCTCTTTGCTGACGATGTGGTTATTTACCACATATTTTTATTATTTTTTTATTTTTTTTTTTTTTTTTTTTTTTTTTTTTTTAAAACTGTTGGCCTTAAGTATAATTGTAGGCCATTTTTTTTTTCTTTCAAAACATGATTTTTATTTTTTGTTTTATTATTGTTAGCAATTCAAGTAAAATGAATACTCTTATTGAAAATGAATGACATTTCAGTTGTTCAAAAACGATAGGTACATACGTTTTGATTTGGCATCATTTGCAAGCAATAAAGGTAAGAAAAATCGGATATTGCAACATTCGGAAAACGTAAAGAGTTGTCAGATGGTTTAAATTCAACTCACCAATGTGTAGGTCTCGGCGTCCAATGAATTGTCATGGACCATCCATCCATTAAGGTGATTAGATTCACCAATGTTCATCAATGCAAATTATGCTTCCCAATAAAATTCACACATACCAGAAAGTGGCCGAATGTATGTTTGTGTTAATTCAGCAAACAATCAATGGTTGAAATAGCCCTAGACAAATATATGGAGGCCAAAGCCAACACATGGTGAGAAGAAAAAAGCAAAAAATGGATTAGAATGCAGTAATTTTATGAAATTTGGTAATTTTTTTTTCCTCTATTGCAAAAACCTATACCAAGGGAAACACACAGAAGCCTGAAGATGGCTTCCTTAGAAATTGTTTAGTTTGGAGGGGGAGGTTATGAGTTCAAACAAACAGAAGTCTAAGGAAAGTGCATGCTCTGTTTAGTTAGGGCAAGTTTGGTTCATTTGTTCCTAAACTGCCGTACTGGTACCTAACAAATGTACCATATAGTTCTCCCAATTTCTCAAAGTCATATCTGACAGGTGAAAGATACCTGTTGCCACCAGACCCCACCTGATGATGTAAATTGAGGAATAGGTACTGCAATGAATCATCATACAATTTCGTTGTATGGCTTTAGCTTTTGTTGAATCGGGTGTTACAATATAGATGTAAGGTATCATTGCCGTACCTATTTTTCTTTTTTTGGGATTTATGTTGAAATAGCTTAGTTCTTAGAATATTCAATCCACATCACCAAACGAAGCCGAAATGGGCATTCAGGTTGCATGAGGAGTAGAGTAGATTCCTAATTAATTGCGAGGTTTACTAGCTGAGTGACAGTTGTAATAATTCAATCTCGTGCATGTAGATATCGGTCTTACAACGCGAAATCTTAATGGCACTAGGACCTCACTCAATCGATGATCACAATCCCAAGCGTGCTCCCCGGCAACCCAGTGTGCGCTTCGAGAGCATGAGTGGTGTTCTTTGGCAGCTTTTAAACTTTTGGTGTTCTTATGCCAATCCGTAGATGTGCAATATATTTCCACACATGCTCTCACGGGCGCCCAATGAGCCGCCAAAGCCACGCCCAAGATCAAGACCATCAACTGAATAAGGTCCCTGGTTGGTACCTAATATGTCAAGAAGAACAAGTGAAAACATCAATGAAGATCAAATGAACAGTTTGAGATCATATACTAGGACCGCGTGCACAGTCGCGGGTGGGCTGAGCGAGCTCGCAACTCAACCACTTTGAACACATCATCACTTTGAACACATCATCGATTCACCCGATGATTCCGAAATCTTACAGTCTGACATTGACAACATTTACATGTGGTGTGTTGAAAATAGCATGGAGATTAATGTTGCCAAGACCTCTGTCATGTCCTTCAGTTGCACTCCTGCTCTGTGCTCAGACTACCTAGTCGACGGTAAAGCTCTGTCAAGGCCATCATCAATCAAATACCTCGGTATCCTTTTCACATCAAAACTTAGTTGGAGTGAGCATATCTCTCAAATAGTCAAACGTGCCTCCAAGCAACTGAAATTTCTCATCAGACATTATTTCTATGCATCCAGAAAGGTTAAATCAATTTTGTATTTCTCTACTGTGCGCTCAATCCTGGAATACTCCACAACAACTTGGGAGCCTTATCAACAATGTCATATTGAATCAATTGAAGCCGTTCAACGAAGAGCTGTGAGATTTGTTACAGGAAATTTCACCTTCCAATCTAGTGTTACACTGCTTCGGGAGGAGCTTGGTTGGGACACCCTGGAAGTGAGAAGGCAGCTGCATGGCATCACAGCTTTCAGGAAATGTATCCTCGGTGAGGGTGGGTGGGGGATTGCACCTTATCTCTCTCCCCAAACAACAATTCAACAAGGGCAGGGACCTGCGTTTCCTTCACCCCCCCTGTTTTATGTAAAAACGTGGATAGGTTTTCCTTCATAAACCGATACCTTTTCTTGTGGAACAAGCTCTTTATCTCCTCTGAAATGGTCCATTTACCTGAGGCAAAATTTCGGTCAATCATTAAGCCTAAACTGATTAAGCCTAAACTCTGAAGCAATGGACGACCTGGCCGGGGTCCGGGGTTCGGTTCATATACACTATTCAGGTTGTGCTCCTACCTAGGCAAAACCCACATTCAGTGGTAGAGCTGATGGAAGTGGGCTGGAAGGATCTACTTACCGCTTCGGCGCGAGAACTTCTGGCTCATTTCCTGATGCTCTGCCAGCTGATGCCTGCCGGGCTGCATCCCCATGCATTGAAGATTCTTGGGGATGGCATTGCCACTCCAAATAAGCTGAACTTGTCAGTTTGAAGGTACCATACCACATCTCTCATCTTGTAGAGATTCTTAGGCCTATCCTAGGTGATCACATTGTTTTCACAGATAGGTAGGTTCTTCTTAGGTTAGGGTATGACCCCCCTACATTTTCCAATAAATGTTTGGCTCGTATTTGTACGACCTTACAAATGTTTAATTTTCTTTTCTTCTTCTTTTTCTCATATATGTCTAAATTGGAAATTGCACTTGCACACGCAAAACTGTTCAATTTTTCATTGTGCTGTTTTTGATGATACGACACCGGAATTGACTCAACATTTCCAATGTGATGATTCTCAATCCAACGACCTGTCATCTTGACGAATTGGAAACGATGAAACATTGAACATGGGTATGTGATGCTATTTTTTTTTGCAAATGCCTCCTGAGATGCTAACAACATTGCATCCCTATTCCCTGATGATGCTGTGTTGTTGGATTTTCTTTTTCATGCGCTCCGACTCACTCACTATTGGGTCTTTTGTTTTCTGGCCTCCTTCGTGGCCTCATCGCGTCGGCGATGAGGGGTCGCGCCACTTTTTGCTGCTGGCTGCTGACCCCGCAGTAAAATTTATTAAAAACATTTTTTTTTCTGGGAAATTATTGTTGCTATGGGAATGGTTGCTTGAAATTATTGGGAATGCTTGCTTACCCAATAAATATAGTATTGGATGGGTGTGACTAAAACGCTGAACCTGCTTGTCTTGCTTGTTCTGCTGGAAACCTGCTTGTCCTGCTGATAATGGTTAAATAGGTTAGGTTATTATTAGATTAGGTTATTCTAACCTAAACTAACCTCACCTAACCCTGACCTAATCCTAACCTGGCCATTACCAGCAGGACAAGCAAGACAAGCAGGACAAGCAGGTTCAGCGTTTTAGTCATTTCCGTATTGGATAAGCAAGCATTACGCACAAAACGCAGGTACCAATACCAAAAGGATGTGGTGGATTTGACTTCCAAGTTCCAACACACTGCTTTTGTCAAGAGGAGAGTGTTCTCAGTTTAAAGTTTTCAAAACAAGAGCTGACTTTTTTTTTTTTTTTTTTTAGACTTCCGATTTTTTCTTTTCCATTTTTTTTTTTTTTTCGTGGTTGCTCAATTTCGACTCGCAATCTTGTATAATCTGCATAACATTGACGTCGTGACATTAGCGACCGACAACTGCTGTCATCAGGTGCAGACACCGTTTGCTGGTAGGTAACAAACAACCACCAACACAGGCTGCTGAATCATCGACCAATACCTGCCGGCTGCTGAATCAGTGACGGACACTGGTTGCAGAATCAGACCAACATCGGCTGCTGAAAAGTGTCACGAATCCCGATACCAGCTGCTGATTACTGACATCAGCGGCCAACAGAATAGTGCCATTAGACTTTCAGACATCAGCGACCGACACCAGAGGATGCCCGCTGTGCTGATATCAGTGAGAGACACTACCTATCTGTTTCTGTGAACAGCAGCGACTGCTGAATCAGCAAACCGACTCCGGTTGCTGAATCAGCGATTAACACCAGCCATTGAACCAGCAAATGATACGGCTGCTGAATTGGCGACCGACATCGCTAGTGACATTGGGTAAAGACCGACACGTGTTGACATCTTTAACCGACATCAGCTGCGGGCATCGATGAGCGAAACTGTCTGCTGACAGCAGCGACCTACAACAACTAGGTACCTACTGAATCAGTGACTGAAACCGGCTGCAGATTCAGCGACCGACACCGGCTGTTACGTAAATCAGCGACCGACACCTACTTCTGAATCAGCGACGCATTGGTTGCTGAATCAGCAACCACCATCGGCTGCTGAATCAGCGACCTGCACCCGTTGCTGAATCAGTGACCAATATAGGCTGGTTGCCGACACGGACCGACACCGGCTGCTGACATCGACCGACACTGGCTGCTGAATAAGCTGCTTACAGACCCGGCTTCTGAATCAGTGACCGCTGGCAGCGACCGACACCGGCTGATGACGACTACCGACACCGGACGATCAAACAGTCAATGCTTAAAAGGGTTTCCATTTTTGAAGCAAATGCTGAAATCTGCTGCTCTGCTCCATCTGGTTGGTTTTCAAATTCTCTTAGAAAATGGATGCAGCATTGTTCCAAATAGCCTACCTATGATACCAGACCAAAGAATTAGGCAATGCAAAGCACCCTACGTAAAATTGATTCTTTATACACTGTTTAGGTACAAGAGAAAATGGTTAAATGATGTAGGTAGGAGGTACCTACCACCTGCTTTATTCCATGATTACCTACCAGAGAAAGATGACTACGTCGGTACCTACTTTATTCTATGATTTCCAGACAAGTAGGTAAGCACATGCGTCGGTCATTTTCAGAAAATTGTTAAGACTTCCTATTTGAATTGGATACCTACGTATTCGAGTTTTTCAGGCTAGTATTCGACTCGATTCGATTCGAATTCGATTTTTTACGTCCTCTATTCGATATTTGATTCGAGGCAAAAAAACACTGATCGCAGAGCCCTGTGGCCCTGTCTGTCGCCTGCCAGTCCTGAATTTGAAGCCAGTTCACGCTCTGACATCTCGACTGAACAGTGACGAGGAGCAGCATGTGAGCAAATTTATGCGGGATGCCACAAAGTGATGGCTGTGGCTGTGGAACTTGCAACGTGCGTGAGGCCTTTTTGCCATCCGGTACACTCCTTCTACCTACCTATATCTCCCTTACCTTCTACCTTGTTGGTACCTAGAATCTACATAAAATGGGAGAAAAATGTTCAACTTCCCACCGCAGAACTCCAAGCCAAGTTGTTCTAACAGGGTACACCGCCATCTGTAGGTACTGCGTAAATATCCCCTGGAGATTTTTCCTCCGGAGTGAAAATTTCCCTGGACCATTCTCAAAAAAGAAAGATGTTGATGGGAAGCGCAAGATGAGTTCAGATGAGTTCGGATCGGTTTGGCTGGGTTTGGATGGGTTCATGTTTTTCACAACCCATGCTTCTGAAAATCAAGATGCTGCATTTCTTTGGAGTACTAATTAAAGTGCCCATGGTCTGCATCGAGTTTTTGTATTTGTGCCCTCTTGCAGCGACCATGATTTTTCAGAGATCATTGTACAGAATATTGATAGAGAGGCCATGTAATAACAGCAAAATAAGTGCCGCAAATCAGATATTATCGTGAAAACCGTGAATGTTCACTGAATTGTGACGGTCAGTTGACTTTTTCTTTTCTTCTGATACTTGATGTCTAATGCACCTAGTTCTTTAAACAAAGCCAGCAATCATCGCCATGTCTTGGCAACATGTTGGCCTGTTGGAATCCATCTCCTTGTCTGTTCTGTTTTCTGATGATCTATTTTCTGTTTGCGGTATAATTGTGATGATGAGGATATTTTTCTTAAAAAGATTTAAAATAGAAAACCTCCCATGAATCTCATAACACTGCCACTCAAACATTATTTTTTCATTCAACAGTTGCATTGATAATCATGATTTGAAAATAATGTGGAAACTGGAAAAAATGGCAAATAAATTTGTACACCGCCGCAGAAAAGTACCTACCTACTGTTGGCATCTACCCCTATTCTGGGATTCGAGGAGGATTCGGATTCGAGCCCATTTGGATTCGAGTGGATTCGAGATTTTTTTTTTGGGTTCGATTTTCCCACCGGGATTCGGATTCGGCTCGGATTCGAGTTTCTTGAAAAAAGAGAGATTCGGATTCGAGATTTTTGGATTCGAAAGGATTCGCACATCCCTATCAGATATAAAGGATACTGAAACTTTTAGTTCAGCCTGGTCTTTTGCAATGACTGTAATCTTCTCACTCATTCCTTCCACGACAAGTAAAAACTTATCAATTTTTGCATCCAGTTTGTCCATTCTTTCTGCAAGGTACGCTGGAGGATACGTATCCACAGTTCTTAAAGGCGAACTTATCATCTGGCGATTGGATTTTTCCACTACTGTTGAATCATTTGTAGTAGGCACTGGAGACGAACTAGGCACTGGAGACGAACTAGGCACTGGAGACGAACTAGGAGGTTGAACATCGGTGGCTCTGCTGCAAGTGAAGCAGGCCCAATGTTCATTTGGAGCGTTGCTATGCTTCACAAATTCTTCATCAGACAGTGACGAACATTTACGATGAAACCAGCAGTTGCACATGTCGCAATAGATAGCAGGATTTTTCTCGCCTACTTTCTGATTGCAGGTGCCACAGTTGTTCGACGACCGCAGAGAACGTGATGACATCGTTCAATTTACTGTGCTTAGAGGTCAAGAGTTAGGTATTCCTCTATTATCAGTTGAGAACCAGATCTGGATCTAATCTAAGAAAAAGAAGAAGGAAGGCCTATCCCCTCCCTCAAAGAAACAATCGTTTACCAGGTTGGAGCTTCCTTCTCCTTTTGGCTTGTTTCAAAAGATTCCATCAGCTTGGAATCCAAAATGTTGTCTTCTGGTTCCCATGTGCTGTACTTTGGACTCCACCCCTTCCATTTAATGAGGTACCTACTCCACATGTCCCTTCCTTGTCCTCTTCTTTTGGATGTAATCCGCTGCAAAAACTAGTTCTCCAACATTTGAGAGTTCCATTAGCTTAGAAACCAAAACATTAAGTACCAGATGAACCTTAAAATCGGAGTTGATGAATGCAATAGGCCTAGCAGAATTCATCGATAACTAGGCAGGTATCTCAAAGAATGTGTATCTTTTTATCTCAAAGAAACAATGCAGGGGCGGACTGGCCCGGGCGGGAATCCCCGCCGTTGCCCCGCTCGAAAAGCATGCCTTGTTGCCCTTTTCGACAACACCATTTTTGTTTCGTCTTTTGCAGCATCGCTGTCCAACTTTGGTGCTGGCGAGACATCGCAAATGTATTCTCAGTTCTGCTCAGCCAAAACTTGCAGCTGCATTTCTCTTTGCTTTGTTTTCAGCACAATGGGAAAAAACGGAAAGGTAGAGGCCACCATGCGGAAGCGCACCTGTCCCAGTCAGCATGCCCAAAAATTTGTTGACGGATTTGTGATGATTGCTGACGTCGGCCAAAACGGCGAAATTTTCAACTTCATTTGCGAGGAAACAGTCAAAATATTTCCACGAGTGTCTAATAAGGCCTTGAATTGCACAGAAAACCCTTCACATCGACGCAAAACCTTTATATGAAGAAAAACGAAAGGAAATCGGTCTGCAGACCATCGGGCACTGTTTAATTGGACCGTCAGGCGATGGATCCAATGAAACAGCATTTGACGGTCTGCTGACGATTTTTTCGTTTTCCTTCAAGTTCATATTTTGCCGCCGACATGCTTTTCGGTGCATTGTGTGAACTCGTGAGAAATTCATGGAAATTGGAAATGTTTTGACAATTCGCAACTGCACAAAAAATTACGCCCGTTTTGGCCGTCGGCAGTACGTCGGATGTCAAATTGTCGCAATACGTTGGCATATTCGGTGTATATTGTCTGGGATATTGAGGCTATGCCAAAAAACAATGGAAAATTTCGATTTGAATTCCAGCATTGCAATTCCAAATTTCTATTTTGCAAGTTGACATTTGAATTTCTAACTCGAAATATCGACTGCATCCTGAATTTTCGACTATTGAACCCTAAACACCAACTATTAAACCCGATATTCGGACTTTGCGTCACCAAATAACGACAACGAATTCCGAAATTATGACTTTGCAACTCGAAATTTGGACTTTGCAACTTGAAATAAAGACAATGAAATTCGGAATTTTGACTGCTACTCGAAAATTCGATATTGAAATCCGAAAAATGGACGTTGAAACTCAAAAATGGAAATAATGGACTTTGTGAATGGAAATAATGATTACGAACTCGAAAATTCAACTTTGAAACGCATGATTCCGACTTTTCAACTTCAAATAACGACTTTGAGATCGGAAATTTTGATTGTGAAACTGGAAACTTATAATTTGTTATAATTTGTAGGTACGGGACTCGAAAGCGAGTCCCGCACCTTCTCGAAATTCAGCTTTACTGTTGCTCCATAGATGCGTGGCACCAATTATTTCTTCCGAAATTTGAGAAATGGGAAGTTTGCTACCAGTAAAACTTTGTCCAAATTTTGGGCAATGTGTCGATGACTTTGAGGTGATATTTTCTTGCTGCAATGCCGCAGACACAAGCGGTGCGATGTCAGAGGACAACTTTGCTGAAGCAACCTTGATGAGAAGAATGTTTGCCAATTTCCCATGTGAAACCAAGCTAACTTTATTGGACCTGTGCGGATCCCATGTGGGGTCAATGTGCGTGGTGGGTGACGTGAATAAAAACGTGCTCCCGCAGTCTCCAAGGCTAGGATGATGGAAAACGACACCCCTGCCAGTTCAGGAATACAGACGACCCGAGATCTTTGATCCTCGCCGGGTTTACTGGTAATTGTAATTGTATTTTAGAGGTTTTCCTCTTTATCCTAGTTCCACAGAGACTGGATATTTTAATAGTGGAGGCGCAGCGGGGCTATATTTTAGATGGTAGGCCCTATGGAGTTAGAGTGGGCACAAATCAAGCCATAATTAATCTGAAAGTTGTACCTGTACTTTAGGTGCATTTTTAGAACCAGATGGCATCTGAATAAGATATAATCCTCAGCTTGGTCACTTTATGCATTGCTATGGCCCATTAGGACTGGAGGCAAAAACCATCCTAAGCTTAAAATGGGCATGGTATAACGTGATGTGACTTTTTCATGCTTCGAGAAAGGAGGGTCGAGGATTCCAGAAGATGTGTTGCCCCTGGCATAAATTTCCCGCCTGACAAAACAGTAGCCAGTCCGCCCCTGAAACAATGTTTCACAAAAGAAAGGCAAAATCTTCAATGATTTAAACAATGGCAATGAGTGTGCAAGATATGCAATTTTCCTAACAATAGCTTTTTGTTTCTGATGATAAATCGGTGTTAGCCGAATTTTGTAACAAGAGCTTCAATCCCATAAATTAATTTGGAATGAACGAGGCTGAAGTAAAGCATTCTCAATATCTCCCTTGGGAAAGAGGTTGACACTCTGGCGAAAATGTAAACCATGGAATTCAGGTATTTCACTAGTGAGTTTGAGTGAAACTCCCAACTGAGATGTTGATCCAGAACAACCCCCAAAAATTTATCTGATCAGTATGAAAAACACGAAAGGAATCAAGTTCAAGATGGGCCGCAGACACATCTTCCTTGAAAGAGCTTCTTTGGGAGTGAAAACCCACTAACTTTGTTTAGCCATATTGAGTTTTAGTTTATTTGCCAAAAGCCACTCGAGACACACTACAAAGATCCCCCTGCAACTGAAACTTCCCCCCTGCAACTGAAACTTCCCCCCTGCAACTGAAATTTCAGAACAATGCTTTGAAAAAAAGGACCAGTCATCTGCAGACAGGATTTTTTCTATCAGAACGTATATTAAAAACGAATCAATCCTATCAGCTGTTTGAGCTCAGCCATCTCGCACAATTCTGCACCTGTCAGAGGGCGGGAAGACTAAAAGACGGGACGAAACGGGTCGACGGGTCATGACGGGTCAAAGGCGGCCATACATTGCATCATTTGTGTCACTTTTCAAAAGAACCAGAGATCGAAAGTTCAATGTGGCGGCACTTTTCTTGACAGGTCACATCAAAATCCTGACGGGTCAACAGGCCAAGAAGATGGGACAAAGGCGGCCATACATTGCATCGTTTGTCACTTTTCGAAAGAACGACAGATTGAAAATGCAACGCGGGTCACCATTGCAGACGCACATTTTTTGCCCATCCACTTCGCATATTTTTTTTCCCCAATCCACTTCCGCATGCGCGTCTCTGATTGGCTGTTGGGAATTACAGCCACTTTCAACATCCAATTTTCAAAACCTCACTTAACCAAACCTAACCTGACCTAACCTAACCTAACCTGACCTAACCTAACCCTATTGCGACCCAGAAAGAGTTGCGAAGCGGTGGCAAACACGCCAAATGGCAAAAGCGGTGGCAAGGCAAAAATGCGAAAATTGATGACGTCACAAATTGAGACGACGTGATTGGCTGTTGCGAGGCTGCTGTCCGCGGAAGTGGATTGGAAAAAAAATTGTGCATCCACTTCCGCGGACAATGAGGTCGCCACAGCCAATCCCGTCGTCTGAAATTGTGACGTCATCAATTTCGGTTGGCATTTTTGCATTGCCACCGCTTTTTGCCATTTAGCATGTTTGCCACAGCATGGCAATAACTCTTTCCAAGGTCACAAAAGGGTCAGGTTCGGTTGGGTTGGGTTTTGGTTTGGTTCGGTTGGGACAGGTTTCGAAAATAAAATGCAAAAATTGGCTGGAATTCCCAACAGCCAATCAAAATTCAAAGACGCGCTTGCGGAAGTGGATTGGTGGGGAAAAATGTGCATTGCAGGGCATAATTTTTTTTTCCAATCCACTTCCGCGGGCAGCAGCATCGCAACAACCAATCACGTCGTCTCAATTTGTGACGTCATCAATTTTGGGATTTTTGCCTTGCCAACGCTTTTTGCCATTTGGCGTGTTTGCCACCGCTTCGCAACTCTTTCTGGGGCTGGAATAGGGTCAGGTTAGGTTAGGTCAGGTTAGGTTTGGTTAAGTTGGGTTTTGAAAATTGGATGTTGAAATTGGCTGGAATTCCCAACAACCAATCAGAGGAGACGCGTGTGCGGAAGTGGATTGGAAAAAAAATATGCATCAGAAACGCGCATGCGGAAGTGGATTGGGAAAAAAATTTGCCATTGCAGGCGGGTCTCACCGCAAAATATTTTTTCAATTTTTTTGTTCAAAAAAAAAAAAATTCGCAACAATATTTTTTCTCGCAAAAAAATTCTCTTTTTCAAAACATCTTTTTCAATTTTTTTTTCCTCGCAAAATTTTTCATGTCCCTATTCGTGACATGTTTTCTGGCATTCTTGTTCTGCCGTCCCTTCGTGACCCGTCTTGTGCCGACTTATCCCGTCGAAACCCGGCTCGTCCCGTCGTGACCCGTCTCGTCCCGTCATGACCCGTCGCGACCCGTGGCGTCCCGTCGCGACCCGTCTCGTCCCGTCGTGACGCCGTCTCATCCCGTCGCGTCCCGTGGTGACCCGTCTCGTCCCGTCTCGTCCCGTCGTGACCCGTCGCGACCCGTCGCATCCCGTCTCGTCCCGTCGCGACCCGTCACGTCCCGCCGTGACCCGTGTCTTGTCCCGTCTCGTCCCGTCGTGACCCGTCGCGACCCGTCTCGTCCCGTCGCGACCCGTCTCGTCCCGTCGTGACCCGTCCGTCCCGTAGTGACCCGACTCTTCCCATCGTGACCCGTCTCGTCCCGTCGTGACCCGTCTTGTCCCGTCGTAACCCGTCTCGTACCGTAGTGACCCTTTTCTCGTCCCGTCGCAACCCGTCTCGTCCCGTCGTGACCCGTCTCGTCCCGTCGACTATCGTGACCCGTCTCGGCGTCTCGTCCGGTCGTGACCCGTTCGTCCCGTCTTTCAGTCAGTTTTCACAAAATAATCGTCGTGTATGGCCAGCTTAAGTGACCCGTCTTGTCCCGTCGCGACCCGTCTTTCAGTCAGAGGGTCCAACTCCAATAGATTTAGAACTACAGAAATCCTTGGATGTCATCTGGTACAATGTCCCTGACAAAAACAAAAGACCGTGTTTTTCAAAAGTTTTTGAAGAATCCGAATGATCAAAAGTTGAAGTACGTGCAAGCAAAAAATCAAGTTATGAATACCAGGGCAGCTAATCAGGCCTTTTACGGCAATCGTTTCCAAAATGCTGGTGGTGACTGCAGGAAAACCTGGATGGTCATAAAGGAGCAGGGATGTTCATGCCCTTTCACAATTTTTCCTGAGAAACTGCTAAAAATTACCCGAGATTACCTTATTTTTTAGCATGTATTAGCCTGTATTAGCCGATAGGCCAGCATGTATTAGCCTATAGGCCAGCAAAGCCAACAAAGTGGAAAGTAGGCACCTACCAGGCCTTCCTGTGCTAGAGTGGCCCACACAAAGCTTTAAATGGCGACCTATGTGCCCATCATTATTGTTTGCAGGAGGGGAAAGGAGAACTTAATAACTCACCTTGTTTTCAGCATAGGCCTATGCAGCTACCAGCAATAAGTTGCATGCCTTGGCATTTCACAAGTCATGCAACCAGGGTCAACGACAACCAGTAACTATAGAGTCAACCAGTAACCAGGGTCAATTGTCAGTGCGCTCAATGTCGACAGGATCGGTAGGAAGGTATCGGTTGCACTGAAGCTCTCTTTGCGACTTGATGAGGCCTGCTCCTCTTTGGCAGAAGTTTCCTGAGCCTCAGCATCTGTCCCTTCTCTATCACCTGTTTTTACCATGATGTAATTAATCCTCTCTTCATTGGTATTGGTATCAGCCTTCTTCAACGAAACAAAATCGGAAACAACGACAAAACGGAAAAGGAAAAACGTCATTCGTCAAAATGCGAACGAACGAATTTCGAAACGAAATGACGAAAATTCGAAAACGAACAGAAGCAGACGACACATGACGAAACTGCAGGAAAGGGGAAGTTCTCATCTTGATTTCATTCACTTCACTTTTTTGCCATCTCTTATTCTTTATATTTCTTTGTCATCTTTATTTCTTTTCTTTTTATTCTTTTTTATAAGCTGCCTCTTTTGAAGTTGCTTTGCTTCCTTCCTTCATCCTTTTTTTATCTTTCTTTTTTTTGGGACGAACTAAAATGCGGACGCGGACCAATGGGAGATATGGCGGTTCGCAAAACAAGCGAATTTCGCGGAACCGCAGGTTAGGTTAGGTTGGGTTGAGTTAGGTTTAACAGGGTTAGGTTCGGTTCGGTTGGGTTCGATTAGATTATTAGGGCAGTTTGGTTTCGAAGTTTGGGTGTTCAGATTCGCACTGCAGCCTCAGTTCGCAGATTCCGCGTTTTGGAAGGACCCTTTTTTTCTCCTGCTTTAGATTATTAAAGAATGTCAAGGTGAGCTGTGCTGTTGGATGAATTGTGGTAAGGGATGTCTGACGAACTCAGAAGATGACACGGAATGAAGGACGAAGGAGGTGTAGATTATTGACGAATGTGAAGGTGAACAGTTAGACGAACAACTGTGGTGAGGGATGTCTGACAAGCTCGGGAGGTGGCACTGAGTGGATGACGGGGGAGGTGTGGTGATGGTGCCTAGCCCGGGAGATGGTTGATCTGACGCTGAGCAAATGAAGACGGATTTAGCCAAAATTCGAAGCTAAGTTTTTCTGTTTCGCTTTCATTCATTTTTGTCTTTAGGTAAGTAGGTATAGGCCTAACTTTAACTTATCTTAGATTCCAGGGCAAGAGGAGCTTTGAACATGTTTGTGAAGGAGCAGTCTCGTTTGCATTTTTGATGTTTGCTGTGTGGTTCAAGTTTGAGTTGGGCTAGATAGTGGTTAGGTATTTCAATGTAGGTATGTAATGTTGTGTTGCGCTGGGGTTTTTGTGAGTGAGTGAAAGATGTTTTTTTTTTCAATTGTTTTGTCTTCTTAGTCGAGAGTAAATTTTAGGTTGTGGGTTTTTGCCGAAAAGAAGGCATCATACCTTACGTCTTGTCTTGTCTTGTCAGGACCTTCGGACCAATGAGCGACCAGAATCAGGAGAGTGTGCGGCGTTGCCAAATTTCACTTTCGTTTCGACTTTTTTTCAATTTCGACAAATCACCGTTCAACTACTTCGATTGCGAATCAGCCTTCAGAAAAATTCAAATTTCCGAAATTTGAATTGGTCACAAAAATTAAATTTAATTTCGAACTTTTTTTAAAAAAAATCCGGTCAATAATTCATTTTTGCCACTTTACCCGAGATTACCCGAGATTTTCGCCTACCCGAGATCTACCCTAAACAGGTCTAAATTACCCTAGAATCGGGTAATTACCCGAGGATTAACAACCCTGTAAAGGAGCTCTTGGCGAAAGGGAGAAGTGAGGGTACAATAATTATTGCAGAAGTTGCAGATCCTGAAACTTTTGATTCTCAGATTGTCAATGACGGGCTTGGAATTGCACAAGTTTTTGAAAGGCAGGCATTTTGCTTCGATTGCAGTCGTCAGCTTCTTGGTACTGCACAATCAGAAGAGTTTTTTTCTCCAACCTGCAACCAAGTAAAAAATCTCCAAAGCAAATGATCCCTCAAAAGTGATCCATCAGCATTGGAGGATGGTGTCAGTTCAATATTTTTGAAAGCAGTAAATGGTTCAATTGCTGAACCTCTTGCGCACATTAAATTTGATAAATTGGATGTTCCTGTCTTGTGTCGGTTTATCCTGTCCATTAAAAGATTGCCAGAGTTGTTCCGATATTCAAGAGATGGCAACAAAATCCTTGTATGTAATTGTCAGCCAATTTCTATTATTTCTTCAATAAGCATAATTGTGGAAAAAATTCTCCACTCTCAGATACTGTCGTTTTTGCACAAATTTAATTTGTTTTGAGCCCAAAAATCAGTTCGGATTTTTGCCTCACAAGTTTGGTATGCTCTCAATTTATCCAAAAAGGCTTGGACGCTGGGAAATATGTTGGTGGTATCCATCGATTTATCGAAAGCTTTTGACACTGTTGACCATTCAATTCTTCTTCGGAAAATGGAAGTCATGGGGTTTAGAGGTGGAATGATGAGACTAATGGACAGCTGTCTTTCTGTTTCCTTTTTTAAAAAAGTGTTAAATGTTTTCTTGTGGACTATGATGACCATTTAGACCATGTTAATGACCTCTTCTCTTGTTCCTGGAAGAGAGAAAAAATGATAATGGGAGAAAGTGGGAAACCATGGCTTTCCACTTTCCCTCAATTTCTTTACGCAGGATAATTTCTTTGGGACTCAATTTAAATAAAATAAAAAAATAAATAAATAAAAAAATCCAATAGGCAGTTTATCCATTTGGCATGGTTTCCCACATATTGAATACATTTACTGGAGGCTCACCTTGAGGAGGGCATTTTAGCTGGCTATGCCAATCCTCTCAACAACCCAGCCTCAGCAGTATATGCATGACCATGATACCAATTATGGAATTTCTATCAATTAGGTAGGTACACTTTGCACATTGTTACCGACCTGTTCTTTTGCTCAGTATCCACCCACCGAATCATATTTTTCTTCTTTTCCCATTTCAAATAAACTGTTGGCTTTGGCATACCTTGCCACAATGCCACATGCCCTACCATATTTTTCTGGGTGTTAAACTCATTAATGTGATGCATTACATTTAATCGGACAAGCCGGTCACGCTGTGTATTGAACGTCCGGACAATTTTCCAGAGGGGCCGGAAGATCGTCCGGACGTGAGGGTGAGACATTGCGCCGGCGGAATGTCTC
The DNA here is from genome assembly GCA_030068105.1 of Sinentomon sp. SZTP_YWyxl. Taxonomy (NCBI): domain Eukaryota; kingdom Metazoa; phylum Arthropoda; class Protura; order Sinentomata; family Sinentomidae; genus Sinentomon; species Sinentomon sp. SZTP_YWyxl. Next base: position 17,037 of record JASGXE010012959.1, read on the forward strand.
ACCTCCGGACAACTTCCCGGATCAAAATGTTGCCAAAAATATTCCGAACTGTGGCGTGCATGCCAAAGAATTTCAACTGCTGTGCAGATTTCACATTCATGGGGGAACAGACTTCGTCCATTCGACACATTGATTTGTTTGCAAAACATTTCACGACGACAGTAGTCAGTCCGAACGATGGATTTGGAGTGGAGTGCAATTTCTGCCAACTCTTGAGACAGAAATTCAATTCAATTTTTCATTTTTTTTTTTTCATTCAATTCATGTTGAATTCATTTGCGGAGTTTCCCCCAATCAAATATGTACAAGGACAGACATATGGGACAAACAAAAGGATGACAAACGATGACAAATATGAAATATCACTGGTGCACAAAATGGCGAAGCCAAAACATTCGACAATGTCACAATTCCACAATGTGAGGGACTCTTGATCATGTGTTTGAAAGTGCATTTGTAAACAACCACGAAAAGTGTTGACCTTTAGCGGGAGAGAAAAAAGGGTAGTTGGAAGCTGATTCCACTCTGGGCAAGCACGGCCGAGAAAGGAAAATTTCCCTTCGTCTTTTTTGAATGTTATTGCCCCAATCTTGAAGGGGTGATCATTTTTCGAGAAAAAAGGTTGCGTTCTCCATCAAAGGGAGCATCTCTCCCCACCCCCCATTTCCTTGAAGGATCATAAAAAGAGCAAGCAGTCGCGAGACCATTCTCCTTTCGGACAATCTCATCCAACCGAGCTTCGCAATCATTTCAGAGACGCTGCTCCGAGTGCGATAGTCTCCGGCCACAAACCTTGCGGACTTTCGCTGAATCCGCTCGATTGCTTGCCTCGATTGCTCGATTGCTGCCTGTTGCCGAAAAGATTCTTATTGTCAACGGCGTTTAGATGGTCGCGGTGTTGACGTTGCGCCAACATGATTCAGATGCATAACACAGGGCACGCCGCAAGGTGCAAGGCCAAACAAAGGCTTGCAAAAAAATTTGCACAAAAGTCAGCAATCTGAGCCACGTCATTTGTAAACAAATGTGTAAAAATTCAATAGGCCTAAGTTGAAATTGGTTAAACTTTACAATCGGCAACTACCGCCGCATCTTGAGTCGCAGCATCGTCAACCGCCGCACGTCAATCCGCCCGATCTCCACCCACCGCATCCGCTCACCTCGTGCCGTGTTTTCTGCCATTATTGCGCAGTCGTTCGAAGAAGAAAAAAAAGGTCGCTCAAAACCCGAGTGAGTGCAAGAAAGAAAGCAAGAATTATACTCGTGATTCAAAAATTGAACCACCAAAAAGTTAAGAATCCCTACTTCGTCACTTTAACCGGTCAAGCCCGATTGCCGTACGCCATACGCGCCACAAAGTGCTACGGACAGCTCCGATTGCTGTACGGTGTACGCACGTATAAAGCTGTTGCGATTTTCCGACTGCCGTACGCCGTACGCGCTCAATTCCCATGCAATTAAATGGGTTTATCGCCGCAAATGCGGCGAATCGCGTCGGCTAAAATTTTCAAAGTCGGAAAGATGAATAAACAGCGATCCAGACGACGTTTATTTCACCAAAATCGGTCCAACCGTTTCAAATTGGCGCAATTTTCAAATTTCCCGGGTTTTTATCTTGAGTTCCTGTTGAAGGCACCTTTTTTCGCGATCGCGCGACATCTGCCGACCGCCGAAATTTGAATTTTCGAAAAGTTGAAAGACGCGCGATTTAGCAGACGCTTATTTCGCTCGATTTGCTGCATTCGTTTTGAAATGGCGTCGTGTTGAAATTTCCTGTTTTTTTCCAGTTTTTGCTCAATTTGGGTGCGGTTTTCAGTGGTTTGTGTGTGTTTTGGCCAGTTTTTTTGTGCAAAAGTGTTTTTATTGGTTGAAAACATCAAAATATGAGTGATTTCATTGACACAGAGCAGAAATCTGGCTTGGTTCGGCGGAAAATGCATACATTTCTGCTTTTTCCATTTTTCGAAAATCCTTGCAAAAATGATTAATTCCGGCGGGAGCGACACTTTTTGGTGCCGAAAATTGCGGAATACCATTGCAAATGCCGAATTCGTAATTTCGGGCGTGAGGGGTTAAGATGCAGTGGATGTGGCAGCTCGAAATGCAGCCCATGTGGCAGATGCTGCAGCAATGGAGTGGCGACGGCTTGACATGCAGCGGTTGAAAATGCGCCGATAAATGCCAATGGTAAAGTTCAACCTTGAATTTATGCTTTTGTTTTATGGTTTTTTGCGCAAATGATTTCTGTGACACCATGTTTAATTGATTAATTGATCTGCAGAGGTGATCCGTCATCCATTCTGGAAGTGGATTTTTTTATTTTCATTCCGTGCTCATTTTCTCCCCAAATTAAAGGCTGATAAAAATCTTTGAGTCGGTCATGTAGCTGACAAAATAAATATGCAGGTGTTCTAAGGCTTGTTTACACGTGAGCAATTTCGCCCGTCCATTCGTGCTGTGGCGGCGAAAAAGCAACTCGTGGCCAAAATACTACACCGCGAAGCCGAAAACCATTGATACTTTTTTTTAAAAAAACCACCCTGTATAAGTTACTTGAGGGTCAAAAATTCTTCTCTGATCATCAACACGGCTTCCGGAGCAAATTCTCTTGCGAGTCCCAACTCACCAGTTTTGTGCATGACATTGCCACTGCTCTTGGAAAGTCCAGTCAGACTGATGCAATTTTCATTGACCTGGTCAAGGCATTTGACAAAGTCTCAATTCCTATTCTTCTATCGAAGCTATCTAGGCTGTGCATTCCTGAAAATCTTTTCTTGTGGCTCTCAAATTTTATTTCAGATAGGCAGTTTCAGTTCTTCTTTGCAGTGATCTGTCAGAACCCCACCCACTCACAAGTGGCATTCCTCAAGGCTCAGTGTGTGGCCCTCTCCTCTTTCTCATTTATATTAATGACTTGGCAGATAATATCATCTCAAATATCAGGCTATTTGCAGATGATATTGTCCTCTACAGAGTTATCAGGTCTCAAGCCGATTGCAAAGCCCTTCAGGATGACCTTGATTCCATTGTTAAGGCCGGAGAGATCTCCACTGGGTATTGTTCTCGGGATATTTAAAACCACCGGTTGTTATTTCTACCCGCTGATCCGGAGATTGGAGCGACGGTAAATTTGTCGGAGAGATGTGCATCGGATAAAGTTGTGGAGAGAGTATTCACGCCGTCTTTTCCCCAGAATTCTCCCGGTACTTCAATCCGGCGAGATCTCGAGTGGGTAAAGCACCGGGTGTAATCTTGCTGAGATTTCATTTGTGAAGAAAGTTGATGACGGCATTGGCTTTGAAATTCTCGTCTCTGGTTGGATGAGGACTGCTGTTTAGTCCATCGTGCTGTCTTAACTGTGCCGAGGCTCGGCAGGGTGACCATGACATGATTAAAGAGTCATTTGGCAGAAGTGTACGGACATTTGAATGCAATAATTAATTGAGCAGAACAAGGGCGCAGATCTGGGTTGAACATTGAGGGGGACGGTGTGGGAATACATTTAGGAAGGGGGTCTGGGGGGCGAAGCCCCCCAGTAGTATCCGGGGTCTGGGGCAGCGCCCCAGCGGGGTTCCAAGGGGCAGAGCCCCTGGTAGGGGGTCTGGGGGACGGAGTCCCCCAGAAGTTGAAGAAATTTTGAAATTTCAGGTCCATTTTTGATGAAAAATTGTGGATTTTCTGCAAGAATCTTGTCAAAAAAAGTCATTTTTTTGGAAGGGAAAATCCTCCTTGGTTCCTGTCCTTAACTAAAACAAAAAAATGTTCTTTTTCGTGCGCTATTCAGGAGTTTCACCACCCTGTGAGTGAATGCCTCCTTTAATTCATGAATCAAGTGCGGTTTGGCGATGGCGACAAAACTCCACAAACAAAAATACGGGCAATTCAAAACGCGGAAATTAGTTGACAGAATGAAAAATTCCGTTCACGGACGTGCACATTAACACAATGCTTGCTTGATCGTAAAAATACAGGGGTGACAGATGCCATCAGGAATGCAAACTTGAATGATCTCAGTCTCCTCCAGGTGCAAATTCTGCCTTCACCAAGAAAAACCAACTGCCGATACAACTCGGCTCCTCCAAAGCACCTTGGCGAGCCACAAACAAAGTGTAGTTGACGCAATTGCGCATTGGCATGACAGTGATAGCTTGTAATTGTGGACAACACACGACATTATAGGCAAACATTATGAACATTTTACTAAAATTTCAGTGAATCAGGAAACTGATTTTTGGAGCATTTCTGCAGCAGGATATCAACCGAGTCAAATTTCCATCTTTGACGGAGAAAATTCATGACTGAAATATTGGGTGGGACAATTCATGACTTTTAAAATATTGGGGGGGACGTGTCCCCCCGTCCCCCCAGGATCTGCGCCAATGGAGCAGAAGACAAACTTGCAGAAATTTAACAGACGATTCACTTTTCAGAAGAATTAGCTATGAAATAAATGCATTCATTCCTTCGTTCAAGAAGAGTCCAGATGAAGGGGATACTTGTCGACGTGTCCAAGCAGGAGCGGAATCCTTGAGCAGACCACAGCTATGTCGTCTGAGCGATTCCCTCTGGATCGGGGCGTTCCAAATCCTTTCTTCTGTAGACCTCGCAATGTCCTTCCCGACTTCAGGTGGTCGCAGTAATTGGCCGGCGAAATGTCAGATGATGTATTCAGCCCGGAAGGCTCGCCCTGCTGCGGCTGGTGCCGGAACAACATCATTGACGACAGGTTCTCTTTCATCATCATCACCACGGGCAGGGAGCCGACCTTCGGGGTGCGCGAAAGGTCCTCGTTGAATTTCGTGGTTGTGAAGCACAACGTGTCCGCATTTCCTCGGTGAAAATCGCATTCCTCTGGAGAGAATCTTAAATCTCTGCTTGATGATTCCTTTGGTGGGTTCAATGAATGTGGGTTCAATGCAATAACGGGCGTGAGCATGAGCTTCATTGCACCTCATCTCGGGCTCCGTCCCTGGATTCTGCACAGGAGTCAGCATGCGTGGTATCCCGGTTCTTGGATTCCCGTTTCTTGGATGGACACGGTTTGGCAATTACAGCATCAGAGTTTGCGTTTTTTAACGCAATGAAAGCTCAGGTTAGGTCAGGTCAGGTCAGGTCAGGTCAGTTCATGGTAGGTCAGGTTAGGTTAGGTCAGGTTGGGTTTGGTCAGGTTGGGTCGAGAGCTCTGGTCGAATTGCATTTTTGCCGAATCTCATCTGCCGTGCGTCGCCAGTTGATGAAGCAGGGTCGAAGTCTGGCTATTTCCTGCACAATACGGTGAAAGAGCTTACCAGCTGTTGTTCGATGAATTCCCAAAAGATCACCACCAACACGTTGGAATGCGCCCACGCGATGAATTCGCAGTACGCAGAAAACCGGCGTTTCCGGGCTGACGTATAGTGGTTGCGTTGGCCGGCAGCATGGCCTTTGAGCCTCTCCCCAACAAGGGCCAGCAGCTCCACTACGGAATCCTTGTGAAATCCGAAGCGGTCCTTAAACTCCTCCTCTTCATACCGAATCATGGGGTCCTCTCCAGCCCGTTCAACATATCGCCTTGGACCGTAAGGCAACGTAAGGCCTTCTATTACATCAGCAACATCCTGGATTTTATCCGCTTTGTCCGGTAAATCCATCTCGACCACAACCAAAGCCGGGACAGTTGCACAAGAAGGGAGACACGAGGGTCGCAGGACAAGTGACAGTCGCACAAGAAGGGAGACACGAAAATGAAACCCTGCAGAACGGAGGAGCATTGCGAAGGCAATCATTTTCCACACATTCTACCCTGCTGGCTCGACGGGTAGAAAAAACGGCCTTTTTGAACTGGAAAAAGCAAAGGAGGTTTTCAAACAACCGGCTGTTTTGGTCCGCCGATGCGGAGATCTCTCCAGGTTTCAAAGCACCGGGTAGAATCGCCCACCGGCGATAATTATTACCCACTACTCAAAACATCCGGTGATAATGGTACGGAGATCTCTCCGAAAACGATAATCACCGCTGCTTTATCCGATAGATTCAAAATACCCAGTGGAGATCTCTCCGGCCTAAGTGGTGTGATGAGAATCAAATGAGTATCAATGTCACAAAGACATCTGTTATGTCGTTTGCTTCATCAACATATCCTTCAATCTCAGTCTATCTCGTTGGTTCTTCTGTGTTGACACGTCCAGACAATATCGAATACCTCGGCATTCTTTTCAGCCCTACCCTGAACTGGGGCCCTCATATAACTCAGATGGTAAAACGGGCATCAAATCAACTTAAATTTCTTATCCGGCACTATTCCCACGCCTCAAGAAAGGTTAAGGAAATACTTTACTTCTCATTGGTCCGCTCCTTGTTAGAATACTCAACAACGACCTGGGATCCTCATCTTCAATGCAACATTGATGCAATTATTGAGTCTGTCCAGCGCAGGGCGGTGAGGTTTGTTTCTGGGGACTTTTCCTTTCATTCCAGTGTGTCATTGCTCAGTGAGGAACTAGGCCAGGAATCCCTTGCTATGAGGAGAAGGCTCAGAGGGTTTTACATCTTTCGGAAGTGCATTAAAGACGAAGGTGGCTGGGCTGGATGCCGTGGCAACCTGATCAAAAACACAGGGTCTACGAGGGCTAGTGACCTCGTTTCATTTGTCCCACCATCACTGTCAAAAAATGTCGCTAGGTTCTCATCCCTAAACAATTTCCTGTTTCTCTGGAACAGGCTTAGAATTTCCCATGACATGTTGAACAAATCTGACACCAGTTTTTTATCTGCCATAAAGCCCAAGCTTAGTGTATTACCTCATTAGGTTGGTTCCAACCTTGATTAGGTAGCTACTTGTTTATTCCCTGCTTAGTTTCTTTTCTACAAGGATCATTGTCTAACCATGCCTTTTTCTCGTTCTCTTTATTTTTTCATGCATTGAATAATGAAACATTAAATTTATGGTGAGCTGTCAATTATTGTGCACCGTTTTGGGCCTGTTTTTGTGATCCAATGATCTACCTGCTGCTGAAATCATCTCCGACCTTGTGGACGATGCTATCGGTGGAATTTTCACATTGCATACCTGACCTGGTTCGTTGCTATTTGTTTTTTTTTCTTTTTTGACATTGCCATCGACAACACCCACATTGGGTTTCTAAAAATTCACTTCATGCACCAATGGTTTGCACTTGCATTCCACGTTTCGTTTCTTTTTGTGTAACCTACATCCGTTCACCTCGCTGGCCGAAAAGATGCATGCTGCCTCGGTGAGAGAACATGACGACTTGATTGTTGTCGTGGTAATTGCCGAGGCAAAAAAATGATGCATGCCTGACCGGGGTTTACCACGTCCAATGGCTTTTATTGCCTGTGGCCCCCAACATAGTAAAAAATAGTATTATACGTACGTATAAAACACGCGTATTATACGTTTCGCCTGATGTTAGCACATGGCACATGTTTTTGGGGTGCAACGTGGCAGGTAAATTGATTGGGCATATTGCCAGAGTCTTAAGATATGTATTTCTTTAGATAATCTGCTCATTGGTGCTCCTCTTCTCACATGATTGAGTAGGTAAGTACCTACATGTTGGCTTTTTTTTTTGCATGTTTTGTGGGCAATGCTTCTGGTATTCCCTGACTATGGGTGTGCATGCATTTGTCATTGGAGAAAATTTGATTTTTGAATTTTGAAATCGCCTGAAAACAAAAAAATATCTTGATCATCGCTTGCCACCGTATGATTTCCTGCTGGTGTTGTGGCTAATTAGGTACTTCAAATATTAAAAAAAAAAATTCTTTAGATAATTAAAGAAGTTTAAACGAAAACGAATGGGGTCAATATACCAATACCTGTACATGAACATGTCAACATTTATGCCAGTTATGTTAAGTCGATTCGTTCATGTTGTCTGAAATAATGGGATTGGGAATTTTCTTTTCGTTGACTGGATGTTTTCACATTTTTTCTCTGTAATGGGCTTAATTTTTCTTGACTTAAAAGCAAATAAAGGAGGATATCCATCGCATGATGATCATTGTTAGGTACATCAGGATAAAGCCACTATGGGGTAAGCCCAACTGATCGGCAATGCTGGGAATTGCTTTGTCTGCACTTTGAATTCGTTTTCAAATGGCTCTTATTGGTCCTAATATCTGTACAAAATGAATACGGTCAGTGGGAAGATGGGATGGGTCATGGTTCATCCATGCCACAAGTTAAAACACTTCAATCTGTTTCCTTGACTAAACTAGGTACTTGCTCCTTCAATTTACAAACAGATTCAAGGTACAGTTCCTGAAGTTTCCAAGTTCAAGGTACCCACAGTAATGTTGTGTAGGTACGAGTGGATTTGATTTGTTTGGTGAGAAATGGTGCTGTTTATGCCTAAATGAGATGCAGCAATGTTTTAGTAAATCCAAGACACCATGTGCAAAATTAAATTCGTTCAAAAATGGAAAAAATAACATGACCTTCACTTCTCTCTGTCCTGCTATGCCCCAAACTAATCTTCCTCTGGGGTTACACCTATTTTACAAATGTTTCTGGAGTTGCAATTTTTCCATTCCGGTTTTCCCAACATGATTTTTATCTTGGAAAAGATGCCACTTACCTACTTCTGTTATCCTTTTCTCAAAAGCATGTTCCTTAAGGCAGGTACCTACTGTTGCTCAAAGGTAAAAAAATTCTTAAAATTTAGAAGAGGATGTTGAATATGCCAAAAACTGCACTGAGCTCCCAATGCAAACAATGAAAAGCGCGGGCTCCCAACAAGTAGGTACCAACAACAATAATTGATGCCGAGGCCTCATCAATTAACTCATATTCAATATAATTAAAAATATTCAAAAGGAAATGCCTATATATATTTTTAGATTCAGACCCAACTAATCTCGTGCAGGAATTTGTTTGTTGGTCAGTGCTCTTTTCTGATCTTGTGGAAACTTGCAGACAAAACAATGACCACAAAATGACACCATTCCAATGGCAAAAGGAGTTGTTTCTGCTCATCAGTTATTTTGCATGGAAAAGGCAGCAGCAATAGTCAGACCTGTCAAATAATAATCATTATTGTCAACGTTTGGTAGGTACAGGGTGGTCCTGAATTCCTGGGAACAACCGATAGGACGTGTTCCTCGTGTCCGTAGGAATCAAACTTGTTCAGTGAAAAAATTCGCTTCGACGCCCCATTTCGGAGATATGACCCCTCAAAGTTCCCAAATTGGGCCTTTTTGGGGGCCTGTGGGGGTTGATTTATTTGTTGGAGAGTTCTCATTTTTTGTAAGCGTGCTCCCCAAGACAAACTGAAAAGAAAACATTCAGGGACAAAATGCGCTTCCACGCCCCATTTTGGAGATATGGACACCCAAAAATCTCTAGGGGAGCTCCTTTTGGATGCCTATGTTTGGGGTTGATATTTGCGTCGCTCAGTGCTAATTTTTCGAGACCATATTCCCAAAGATTAACTAAAGAGATAAGATTCAGTGAAAAAATCACCTACGACCCCTGGTTTCGGAGATATGGCTCCCCAAAGTTCCAAAAATTCGCAATTTGGAAACTGATTTCGGGAATTTTGGAGAGCCATATCTCGAAAATGGGGGTTCGTAAGGACTTTTTTCACTGAATCGTTTTTCTTCATTTCATCACGGAGAACATGGTTCCAAAAATGAGCATTGAGAGACGCATAAATCAACCCCAAACATAGGCACACAAAAGGGGCTCCCCTCGGGATTTTTGGGTGGAAAAATCTCGAAAATGGGGGGTGGGAGCGCATTTTGTTACTGAATGTTTTCTTTTCGGTTTGTCTTGGGGAGCACGCTTACAAAAAATGAGATCTCTCCGACAAATAAATCAACCCCCACAGGGCCCCAAAAAGGGCCCAATTTTAGAACTTTGAGGGGTCATATCTCCGAAATGGGGGGTCGGAGCTAATTTTGTCACTGAACAAGTTTGATTCCTACGGACATGAGGAACACGTCCTATCGGTTGTTCCCAGGAATTCAGGACCACCCTGTATATCTAGCTACCTGCCTGTGTTCTTTTTGCATTGATAAAAAAAGACTTATCCTGTTGCTGCTCTTTTCTCTTTTAATTTAGGCCCGCTTGCTCACTTGCATTGAGATGTGCTCAAAATAACGAGAAAAACTACGTGCCACATGTCTTTTTTTGGTTTTATACGTTTTATGCGCGTATTA
>JASGXE010012960.1:0-12871 GCA_030068105.1 Sinentomon sp. SZTP_YWyxl
GGCATTATGGAGCTTGGCGTCACTTGGCAGCAATTCACAGGACACAGTCAATCAAACGTCACTGAATTCGAATAGCAGTTGAAAGAGAACAGGATTCGAAAATCGAAAACACAACGGCAACGTCTATTGATGGTAGCTAGTGAATTCGGCGACACCCAGTTGGTGATGAAAAACGTCGGCAGACTTTGTGAAAATAATCATTTGACAAAAACAACGAGGAGCTGGTTTTTGCGGCCGACACGCCCGAATCGGAGCTGGCAGGCGACTGAATGCAGTAGATGAACTTGGTAGAAACATGGGTATTGGCCTTGTTCCTCACGCCATCTTCCTTGATTTCACAAAGGCATTTGATCTTGTCCCGCATGATAAACTTCTGTCCAAACTGCAGGGCCTAGATTTCCCCCCCTTTATCCTCCGCCTTTTATCAAGTTTTTTAGAATCCAAGACCCAAATGGTGCAAGTTCTATAAGCCACTTCTACTGAGTCGTATGTCACCTCTGGTATCCCCTAGGGTAGTGTGTTGGGCCCACTCCTATTCCTAATTTATATAAATGACATTTCTCTCGATATTACTCTGGTATCCGCCTATTTGCTGATGCGACGTCGTCCTTTTCAGGGCAATCACATCCCCTACAGACTCGGAGTTGCTGCAGTCTGACCTCAACCGGGTTTCCGCATGGTGCGATGCCTGGGGTATGCAGGTCAACCCCTCTAAAACGAAATCCTTGTTCTTCTCCCGTCGCCGCAAGAATACATTGTGTGACTCAACATATTTCATAAATGGCAACCAAATTGAAAATGTCTCCCTTTTTAGGTACTTGGGTGTCTTGATTTCAAGCGATCTGTTGTGGAAGGATCACATCAATTTCACTTGTGATAAAGCCAGGAAAGCTGTTTGTTTCATATCAGGAAATATTCGTTACTCTTCCCGCCGAGCCAAGCTTAAGGCATACCTAGCTTCTGTCCTACATATCCTGGAATATGCTTGTACGGTGTGGGATCCTGTTACTCGTGCGGACGCATCTAGGGTGGAAATGATCCAAAGGAGGGCTGCTCGCATGATAACAGGATCTTTTGAACGCGGCGTAAGTGTTTCCGGTTTATTGAAGGAACTTGATTTAACCCCCTTGTCACAACGACGCCGAGAACGCAGAATGAAATTGTTGAGTGATATTCTTACACATGCCTGCAATTTCCCTCTACCAACATACTATACCATTAAACTTAATCGGCGCAGGACAGATAATGGCCTTGCAGTCACTGGTCAGGTTTGCAGTACCAATCGATTTTTTAATTCCTACTTCCCCCGCACCATTCGAGATTGGAATTCTCTTCCCTCTACATCCTCCAAAGTTTTGAGGGCCATCCTTAGGCGTCGCTTGCAACAACTGTTGTGACTGATCATGACCCTTCTTTTGTTGCCCTTGTATTTAAAGTGTTTTGAAACTTTTTTAATTTTAACTATTTGACTCAGATTTTGTTCGTCGTTCTGCCACCATTGCCTTTGTGGTATTGTTTAAATAAATAAATAAATAAAAATAAAAAACGTGCAAAAGCTTTTCCAAAAGTGACGGGCTCACCCCCATGAAGATTTCTACCAATGTCACCTCAAGCACCCGGTCAATGTCAGAATGCTCGGCCATGCCAGCTGAAGTGCCCCTGGTTACTTCTGTAAGGTGTGCCTGCTGGGAACATATGACATGTGTCAGGGCGCACATAACGAAGGGATTCACTCCCATTTGAAGCCTGCCGAAATCACATTAAGCCTACCAAAACGTTTCATTTTTAAACAGACATATCTCATGCATTCACGCTTTGCAACACTTCGACATTGGCAGTGCTGTATTCGTATCGTTATTGAAAGTGAAGTGTTGTATCGAAATTACACGGTGGTGTTTCTCAAATTTGAGGGAGAAAACTGAGTTCATTTGAAGAGACGAAAAATAAAAGTAAAACAAATGTTTTAGCGAAGGTTATCTTTTATTTTCTGAATCATCATACGTATGGACAACTAATGTTTAATTTTACGAAAGTCAGTTCACAGAAGACATCAAAATAAAAAAAAAATAATTAAGAAATATTGATTTTTAATAACCCGCATTTTTGTTGCGTTTTGCACAAGGTTTGACGTTGTTTATATCTACAAATGAACACAGTATGTTTAAGTACAAAATCTGAAATTGGTTTTTTTTTCTTCTTTTTTAAATTGCAGAAATTAAAATTACAGAAATTCAAGAAGGTTCAATAAATAATATACCTACCGATGATTGATTTCTTTTTCAGAACAAGTCAGAAAAAGTGGGCACGGGGGTTTGGGGACAACGGCTTGGAACTTGCTCTTTGTCATTGCTTAATACTTTCTTAAACCCCACCCACACCCCCCCCCCAATTATTGGCAATATCAGAGAAACATTCTTCTACACAGATATAGAACTTCTTGTGTTGAAATAAAATATTAAAAATATTTCAAACGGAGTGTGAGGTGAGACTTATTCAAAGGACTGCTGAAGACAAAAGCAAAGCGTAAATGTGATTAAGGGATATGTAACCGAAAAAGTAGAGAAGGATAAATGTTGGCAGATAAAAAGATAGATTGCAGATATACGAAAGTATTTTCTCGTATATCTTCAATCTTCATGAAAAACGGAACGACGAACAAAAGAATAATGTTATAAAAAGTTATACCATCCTGACCTGCATGACTGAAAAATAGGACAGGGCAGGGGAAGAGAATGGAAGTTTTGAGGTCCCTCATTTGAAAAGAATGCTGATTTGAAAAGAAAGCTGATTTGAAATAACCGACGCAGGCGAAAGGCGCTGCTGTATAGTGTAGGCAATTGTTCCCCAAAACGCATGCGGCAACTGATTTTTAGAGATTTGTTCCTATGCTCATTTGTTTATACCAGTCATAAATTAAATAGAGAAATGAATGCGTAACGATGATTCTTTGATCATTGTTATTTTGAAATCGGCACCAGAACTTCGTCGCTGAATCGTTTCACTCTTAACCATGCCGCACAACCCTAAAATGTTGCAGTAACCGTTTACGGATGCTTGGAAAAGTGGTGAAATTGCTGTGTAAAATATGTTTTCTTGGTGAGAAAAAATGTCCTGGAAGGTTTGTTTTTGGAAATGGAAAGAGTCCGGATTTGTGAAGAATTCTAGAGCCAGAAATGTGGAAAAATAAATTTTAGTGAGAAAAAATGTTCAGAACGTTTTGAGAAGAAGAGAAATGGAGAGAGAAAAAGAAAAAGAACAGAGAAAAAGAGAATGGAGGAAAATGTGATCAAATATGAAGAGGTTTGAAATCCAGGGAGGGGAAAAAGGGAAAAGGAAACATAAGGAAGGGAAATATAAAGAGCTGAGAAAACAGGGAATTACGTCAATTGTCATTCATGATCTGTGCAAAAATAAATGGTCGCTCTGTGTGTCATTTATAGACCCAACTAATTGCTCGCGAAGAAAAGCAAAGCATGACAGAATAATACCAATACGAGTGTGTATGTCTTTTGTTTCTGCGATTGGTGTAAATACAAAGTGATAAGTTCAAAAGGTGTCATCAATGAGGGATGTAAAACATCAAATTCTATGGCCGAAAAATAGTGATACAGACAGACAACTAAGGATTTGAGGATTTGCGAGAAAAGATGAAAACACAAAATATACAAAACGACGAATCAAACAGGACAACAGAACAGAACAGCAACGCAATTAAAGGTCCGCCCAAGAGAACAAATCAAGAATCGATTCGTCAGTGGTTTTCCTTTTCAAAAGTTATTGAAGTGACTCAAGAGAGAGCGAGATAGAAGAAGAGAAAAGCGACTCAACTGAAATGGCAACCGCACAGTGCTATGGAAATACGATTTCCTTTCGAGAGAAGGTTGGAAGTCTGAAATATTCAGCAGCATGTGAGTGGAGTTCCCTTTTAAAAATAATTTGTCCCTTCTTCCAAAGGAATCTTTTTTTGCACGAAGCGACCTGTTTACGGCGGATTGTTATACCCCGCCGATCATTGTCATGGCGTTGCCCTTTCGGGTTTTTGCGGCATCACGCAAATTGTTCAAAACAGAACACGGAACACGGCGTTCCTTTTTTTTTTTTTTTATCAGATCCGTTGAAGAAGTCACATGTTTCGGCAGATGTTCGCCAGCTCAATCATTTGCGCAACGAACAGAATCGAGATCGGGGTCAGGCTCAGGGTTGACGAAATTAACCTGGTTCGGCGGAACGATGAAAGGAGCCCGGTTTATGTGGCGCTGCTGCAGAATATGGTCTTGAAATCATTTACATCACGAGTAGTCAGTCATGTGATCAAGGACAATCGTTTTCACCAACGCTGGTTTGTTTCAGTTCAGGATTCTTGTTTCATTTTAAAATTGACGCAATTTGATGTGGACGGGCCACTGTGGCAACGACCGCAAATTATTGTGTGTCAATTGCCCGTCGCACATGGCGACTCCGGGATGTGTGATGGGTAATTCTGCCGGGCTGTTGCTGCTCTTTTTCTTTTTGGTCTGCCATTTGCATCGAGCATTCTTCACGAAGCAAGTTCGTTTTGGGGGATTCATTCGAAACGAGATTTCAGATACATGCAAAATTGCGATTGTTGAGATTGCGGGACAGAACGCTTTGCTGCAGAAATTAAAGATCCGCTTTTTTGTTTGCAACCCGTGGTCACAATCTGACACCCCCTGAATGGTTTGTTGCAATTTGGCGTATTGATTTCTACCGTCTGCGTAAGAGTAAAAAAAAAAGAAAAAAAAAAACGAGGAAAATACATTATATGCGAACATTAAATTTATTCGCCGTCGGTTCTTGTCCAACATACCATGCACCAGTCCGAGGCATTGCAGACGAAAGAAAGCTCTCCAGAGCAATCACTTCGGACAACTAAGCAATAACTGATCACATCGTGGGGTGGAGTGCCACAACTTTCCTGTCGTTCAACGATCCTTGATTGACACGATGCGGCTCCAACCCTCCAACTCACTCCAACTGTTGTACTTTAGACCAACATTTTTTTACAAATCGGATCACAATGCAAAAATGAAAGGATACACCTTGGTCCATTTGAAGATATAAACTGAAAATGCTTCACACTTTTCCATTTAAATGCGCAGAAAACCTTTAATTTCTATGCCGAGAATGAAGTTTTCGACCGAGTTTTCATCGTTGAAAGAATTCTGAATTCACTCTGAGCTCACTTGGGAGCATTCTTAGCTAAATCTTCAAGTGGAATGAGGAGTACCTACTGGCGAACCTCAATCGGATTGCAATCGCAAAATAAAAGGCGCTTCTGAAAATGTGCAAAATGCAATTGCGCCATTTTCCGGAACTTGATGAGGTTGGGCGACGGGCAAGACGCCTGAAGCGGGTGCGCAATGGGCGTCCGTTTCAGGGTATCGCATTTAGTGAAACACTTTGAGCAAAACTCCAGATCACTGCGGGTCTCTACACAAAAACGGGGGTCCTTGTGAGACTGTTTGCAGGCATGATCTCATGATGCAATGAAGGAATCGAACAGAGAATTTCACGAATTCCGTTCGTTATTGTTGTTGGGCCAGCCGCATTTGCTTGGAAAACTCTGCAGGCGCAACGTTGGAAGGGCACAACAGACCCATTTGATGCACAAACAGGCACAGGCAGCCCAAAAGTCTTTGGTACAGCAAAAAAGAAGATCTGCTGTTCACAGGTTGTGATTTGAAGTATGGTTTCTAACTCGAACCACGGTTGTGAACACTTTTACGGGACATTGTCCAGGACATTGTCTGGACACGAGCATGAACAGAGAAGGTGGCCACATCAAACAAAAATTAAATAGCCTGCTTTGTCAAATTTTGTAAAACTTTTCATGTCAACACTTTGTTTGGGAGTACAATTTCCGATTGCAGTCTTGACATCCGTGGTTAAAGACGGAAAAGTTTCAGATTCCAAAATATGATAAAAATAAAGCCAAAGACTTTTGGGTTCCCCTGTACCTAGAGACAAGAATGTAAAACATGTGCCAGGAAGGCATTATACAGGGTCGTAAGTTAACGATAAAACGACGGCGGACCTTTATGTGCAAGAAATGGAAGAAACAAGAAAAAAAAATGAAAACAATCCATATGACTTAGGCAGGTCATGTCTGGCAGTTTCAATGTTGAAAAACGATGCCTGCTCGCATATCTAGTATATAAATGGGAAAATTTTTAGTATGACCGCTTCATGAGGACGATTTAGCAGAAATGATTTAGGTGCCTATACTTACGCATCTTTTGGTTTGAGGCATGATGAACGATTTTGGAAATTGACTTCCCTCAAAGTGAAAGTGAAACTGCAGTGAAAATTTCCACCAAATGTGCCTTTGTCCAGGAGCAGATAACCAATATTCGTAGCACTTGAAAGAGAAGTGTGACTCAGAGTGTGGTAATCCAAGATGGTTGTTGCGAGTCTGAATATTACGTACACATTGACACACTCCATTATGCGATGACACGTTACTCATGTCAAATTATCAAATTCAGATATGTGTTATTGAGCATACGATACGAGAATTATGGTTGTGCAATTGGCACGCCAAATAATGGCAAAGAGAATTCCACGAAAGAAACGTTTTCATTCCATTTGAAAGAAGTCGTTTGCTCGTTTAAAACTTGTTATGGATAACTAAATGCAGAAATATGTATGGATGGGCATTGAGAAAGTACAACGTCATGTGTGCAAGATGACCGAGGGTATCATATTTAGGCGGCAGTGGACCCGATGAGGCGGTGGGAATGTGGCTCCGCTAAATGAGCACAGAAACAGCAAAACAAAACCGCACTTCAAAATGAATAATAATTATTACCAATATCTTGGGTAATGTCGCAAGTGAAGAAAGAAGATCCGAAAAAGCTGATTGCATGAGACACATTAAAAAAAAATCATTTCGAGAGGCAAAAGGGAAAAAAGAAAAGATGATACATTGGAATACTACAAACAGAAAAAAAGGAATCAGATTAAATAATCGAGGCAGAGGTGTAACCAAGGAGTGTAAAGGAACAAGTGTACGAGGCTCGCGCCTTCGCAATGGAGAACAGACGGTACCAGATTTTTCTTCCGCAGCGCGGCGCTCGTGTCAGTCTGTGTGCCACGAAACTGCCTGCGGTGAATGGCGGTCAGCAGTGCGACGCTCGTGGAAAGTTAAATTTCTCTTGAACCAGATGACGGATTTTGATCAAACCTTCCATGGAACGAAGCTTAAAAATGTGCGATTTTAAATATGTATAATAATCCTAAACTTTCTGCGCGCGAAACTAGCCAATCATTTGAGAAATAAAAGTATGTTTGTCAAGATGCGAAAGAATTCCTGCTCCCTCACATGTATTTTCATCAATTGTGCGAGTTTTTCTGTTGCAACATGGTTTTGATCTGCGGCAAAGTTGTGGAGGAAGCTTTCGGCTTTCCAAAAACTCCAAAATCACTGCATTTGAACACCATTTCACACTTTTATCAAGAGATTTTGCGACATACTCACAGAAGCATTATTTTGTTTTCGACACGAACACGCGTCAAAATTTATCCTATTTTGCGCACAACCAGCGTTGGTTGGACTTTTGCGGAGAATGTCATCAAAATGGAGTACCTATTTCAGATTCTCTGTGTTTTCCTTTGAAAGATGAGCCTAAAGGCCTGTGCTACATGACCGCCAAAAGTCTTCGAATACGGACGTTCATTATGAACTTCGGGGCCAATAATTCGAAATGGCACCGCAAGCGCAGCAAAACTTATGTCGCATGTAAAACAACATGTAAAATGCTCACTGACCGCCGAAAGTCCTCGAATATTCCAGAGATATTGGGGACCTGGCCAAGTGTATCTCCACATGCGAAATGAACCTATGCGTTTTGCTGCTCTTGGTGCGACTTTAATTATGGCTGTCAAGCTAATGATGAAGCTCTGCGTTTAAAGACTTTTGGCTGGCAGAGAAGCAAAGGCTGAAAACAAAAACGCGAAATATTCCATTTTGAGGACTTTCCGCTCAAATATCCTGCCAACACTGTTCTGTGCATCATCAATTTTGACTCATGCATTCGTATAGAAATCAAAATGATGCTTTGTCGCATTCTCATTTGCTGAGCTCTCTGCACAGTGTCGAAAGCATGCTACATACGAATACAACAGAAAAAACTCGCAATTGGAGAAAATACATAATGTGAGGAATTCGGAACCAGTATGTCAATGGAAGACGACAAATAATTCATCATTAACGATCAAGCGGTGTCCCTGCCAATTTGGCAAAACTGAATTAACACGAATGTCGCACCCAGAAAATTGTTCCCAAAACGAACCCAAAATTTCAAAATTTCTTGGGCATCTGTGAGCTGTGCCCTTAAGCTCCATACCGCAGGGGTCCGACTTTGGAACCCCACTGGGGTCCGCCCGACCCCCATAACCTATAGGCCTACTGGGGGCGGGCTCAGCCCCCGGACCGCCGATTGGGCCGGTGCCCTGTTCCTTCTCGAAAGATGCCCAAAAAGCGTGAAATGTGATGCTCCTGAAAATTGCCGGTGTGTCGTTCCTTGTATGGCTGTCATTTCAAACAACTTTTCCTAGATCCCAAAAGCGCTGTTTCACTCCCATTGTCAAGCGTCATTTCACAACCATCGTGAGCAGTATTTTGTTGAATTAGCAGAAACGTTCCTGGAAGCGGCTTTATTCCCCAACAACGATTTGGAATGGAAACGATTATCGAATGGCATCAAAAGTGGCTCTTTTAGGCGGTTCTTTTGAAAAGTCCTTCTTCTGAAATCCTCGGAAAGGAGCCCAACTTGTGGCTGGATGGAACAAAGGAACAGAGTCCACAACATATCAGGGATCCCAAAATGCAATCGCAAATTATCACAATTATTGGGTATTTGTTTCCAATTCATTTGCGCATGGGAAAAAGTCGCAGTGCATCATTCTTGATGATGAAATTGAAAATTGATTTGCAATTGCAAATAAAAACTGATATTTCTTTGTCGGATTTTTATCTCTCTTTCTGCGCCAAAATGATCAGAATCCATCCTCAATTTGATCAAAACAGGACAACACGCACCATTTTCGTTCCCGAGGAGCGGGATTATGAAATCGGATTTTGAAATGGCGATGGAGCCACATTCATCCGCAGAGCCATTGGATTCTGCGCTGCTTCGAAGGGACAAATGCCAGGTCAAATGGCCACAGATTTCGATGATTTTGGTGTCAAAAGACAGGCCAGACATTGGTGAACAACTTTGCAGCAGGTCGATCCCATGTTGCAACGGAAAATTTTGTGCTGCAGTCCATTTTGCAAACTGGGGGGCAGACATTTTTGACCGTGTCGGAAACGGCCTTTGTTTCCCAACAATGTTTTCGAACGTTGACGCCAGAAATAAATGAAATTTCTTTGAAAAATGATAATCTGCATTTTATTAGCTCCCTTTTGACACCAAAATCATCGAAATCCGTTCAGAACTTTTCCAGCAACACGCAGTTTTAACGAAACGGCCGCTGCGATTCCCAAATCAATCAACAGAAAATCATGCACACAGAGCGATGCCAGCGCCAAACTTTGCGGGGCAACAATGAACTGCTCAGCCTCGTACACTTGTTCCTCTACACTCCTTGGTGTAACTAAAATGTTGACAAAGGCTTTAAAAAAGGCTTAAAAGGCGTTAAATTCCATTGTTATGGCACTCTATCCATCGTATCCCCTTCATTATTATAGTATGTATTACGAAAATATTTCGCCTTTTCACGCCATGCTATTCGTTAATTCAGCGATAGAAGACATAAAAATGCCAACCTCGGTTATTTTCTGCAAAACAAGGTTGTACGTAGAACCTATAAGAGCTGTAGGGGAGGTATCGAAGTAACAAATAATGTTTTCGTGCCAAAGAAGGCATATCGGAACTGGTTCTTGCTTTGATGCTTGTAATATTAATTTTTCCGTGTTTTCTTTTGTTCTGTTCTCTCTTTTCTGACTGAATTTTGCTCTCTTTGTTCATCTCTTTAAAAAAAAAACAATGTGGGTGGAATTCAATTACAAACGTATGGAAATACAAACAAGTGAAGATTAACTGTCATCGATATCCAACGCAGAAAGAGTTCAGAAAGGAAACACAATAGATAACTAAATCCAACACTTTGCTGAAATGAAATTCTCCTTCGAGGGACATCGCATCAAATAAGGAAAGCTGTGGAGCCACAGACTTCATTGGGTGTGATTTTGGGGTTTTTTGGAGTCTTGAATTTCTATGTGTTTCATCTCTTTATTTTGGCACTTGGACCCAGTTTTCAGAGAACACGAGTGTATCTCATTCCCAATTTCTCTCGGAATTTTATCGAACCCTATTTCTGGAGAAAAACAAAAGTGGGTCAGATTTCTGCACTCAGCTCTGTCACACACACAGATCGACACAGATAACATCTGTTATTTACTTAAACTAGCCCAAAATTACAACATCGGCCACACCCACCATACATGCCACATTACCAATTTAACTCTTTGTTTAGAAATTGTTTTTTTTTTTGGCGCACGTATAAGGAAACTGTGTGCAATGAATAAATATGGCGGTTCTCCTTTTTGTGCAGCTGCATGAAATGATGCGACTTTGTGCCAAGAATTAAGTCATCATAAAAACCCTCCAACAGCACTGACACGCACTGAATTCACTGAAATTATAATACCAATAGACAATTTCCGTGGAAAGATTTATAATGATCATTCAATTTTTGTCAGTGGACCTACTCGTACTCGGCAGTGCACGAACTCGTTCCTCATGGTCTCATATGGGTTTGTTCTTTTTTTGCAGGAACAAAACAAAACAAACAAAATCAAAATTTGTTTGTGCATGAAACATCTCATAAATGGTCATCTGATCACCCGATCACCATCCGGTGATCAGGTGAACAGATTCTTCAAGTTTATTGAACGTGGCTTCTCATTTCTGTCCTTAGTCATCTTACCACTTTTTGCAATAGGCCCCCCTAGTTGTTGTCTTCGAATCCAAAGATCATTCACGATGGACAAGTTCAGAGGACTTCCTGTTTCATGCGCAGAGGCAACTACACAAGTAAACCAGAGCTTATTCTGGGAATTAACCCTGAAAAACATGGGCAATTACTGGCCATTCATTATACTCTTTTCACTCGAAGGAATTATTATCCTTGCATTTCAGTGAAAGAAAGGAAACTGAAAAACGCGATTAATACTGAATTTCAATAAATAAAAATCAGATTGGCCGCTGCCTCTCCTTCAATGGTTTGGTCAAATCGATAAACACGTTATAGGGATAATCAGCGCTTTACTTTTTGGTCGCTTGATAAAGACGTATTCGTAAAACGGCAGACACGTGGATTATTTTAATCATCTCTACCGACTGAGAGTGATGTTTGCTATTTATTGTAGCCAGTGAAACCGTTCCTGCTTCCGAAACCAGCCGATGCTGCTGGTGCACCATATCTACGAGATGGTCCACCATTGTCACCATTTGCACCAGCACCTGCACCGCCTCCGAAACCAGCTCCGTTGGTGTAGTCCCCACCTCTTGAATATCCATTGCCATTTTGCGTTGGCGCACTTATGGGAGCTCCATAACTTCCAGATGGAGCTGTAACTCGTCCAGGGGCCCCACCATTTGGAGCCCCATATGTGGAGGAAGGTGGGGGTGGCCTACTGACACCATTTGCCCCATTTGAAATTCTGCTTGGTGCACCATATGTGCTTGACGGTGCACTTGGTGCGCCGTAGGTAGATGAAGGGCCACCATTCAAGGCACCATTGGTAGATCGACTTGGTGCTCCGTAAGTGGCAGCAGGTGCACTTGGTGCTCCATATGTGCTGGATGGTGCACTTGGAGCACCATAGGTCCCAGATGGTGTGCTGGGGCCGCCGCCATTGCCGATAATGGGTGCGCTTGGAGCTCCGTACGTTGCTGCTGGGGCACTTGGCGCACCATAAGTCGATGATGGGCCTCTGGGTGCTTCATAGTTCCCGAATGATCTGCTTGGTGCCCCATAAGTTGAAGACGGTGGGCCGCTTCCTGGTGCACCATATGTTGAAGATGGTGGACCGCCCCTGGGTGCGCCATATGTGGATGATGGTGGTGGACCATAACTCCTCGATAAGCCGTTTCCATTCGAGTACCCGCCTCCTCCGCCCCCGTTTCGTCCGGCATAACCGCCTCCACCGCTGTATCCGCCTCCGCCTCCGCCTCCACCGCTGTACCCACCTCCACCTCCTCCATTGGCGTAACCACCTGCATCACCTGAAGCCGCATATCCGGCTTTCTGTGGTTCGGGATATTGTGGCTCTCCTTCGAAGTTGACCTCTGCGTTGAAGCCGTTCTTCCAGTCTGCTATATAACGAACAATTTGCGTCCGTCCATCCGGAAGTGCCACTCTATACTCCCCTCTGACCACATTACCATCGCTGTTTTCCTCTCGACTGTAGTCGGCTCCGGTGTAGCGATCCTTCACCTGGTAGTTGAACTGGTATGGCTTTGATTCCTGTTTTCAGCACAAAAGAAAAAAAAAAAAACGGAAAAAGTGACAGTTTGGGCCAGCCGTTCGTTCAATGATTTTTGGGGAACTTGTTCACTGCAATAACCAAAGCCCAACACAAAAAAATTGTGCGGCTCATCAGCATTTACTCGTACGGCTTCTGCTAAATGCATCCAGTTTTTGTTTTGTTCGGAGGCCTGCATGTTATTTTGGAACTTGAAAATGGCCCGGAACTTGCAATGCGACGGACGAAGAAAAAAAATAAAAAACAGAGGACATCATCGAATGCAACTGGGCCTGTCTGTTGTGCACCACATCGAATTTGCATATGGTTGTGGTGCAGGCGGGGTCCTTTTTGGTGCCAGTGACAGTGCTACAACGA
>JASGXE010012961.1:0-21223 GCA_030068105.1 Sinentomon sp. SZTP_YWyxl
CTTCAGTTTCGGTTTAACTTTAAGGGGGTGACAACAGGCAAAACTTGCCTTTTTGGGGGTGATATTTTTCCAAAATTGACTTCTCTGGGTGGTTTTGACTTTCAGCCTTAAAAAAGAATTCTTCACAATTTTCCAAAAGTGTACCGTTTTGAAAGATTTTATGTTTCTCCGAAGGCCTTCCAACTTTCCGCAGCTTTATATTCCGCAAAATCTGTGACAGAGTAAAATAACTTCAAAATGCCTAAAAATGTTTTTCAAAATTTTATGCATTGCATAAAATTTTTTCTTTCTTTCTGCATAAAATAAAGTTCTTTAACATCAGAGGAAAAAAAAACGACAAATACATGTTTGCCTAAAGGTGACAGTTTTCAATCTAGAACCATTCCAGAACCACTCTGAAGGCATGCAAATTTTTTGCGATTATCTTGAAAAAAGTATGTCTTCGGGAACCGAATATCTCAAAAACTAATTTTTGTATCCCATCGCGAATAATCGTAAGTCTATCTCAGCCAGTTTTGAACATATTGGGGTGAAAATTTGACCACTTACCCAAGTGTTTTTTCTTTTTGTTTCGTGAAATTTTTACCACCTACCTAAGGTCTTTACCGCTAAAATCATCCATAAATGTGGAAGCATAAAGTAACTAACATTTTGAAGGTGTTTAATTACAACAATGGACATTGTCCATCCCAATTTTCAGTGGTCTAAGTCTAAATACAAAAAAAAACAAAAAGTGTACAAAAAATACTCAATGAGCAAACGAAACTTTCAGGCTTGCACCACCGCTGGCCCTGAATGTATGAATCGAAGCAGCTAAGTTGGTGAGCATTTATTTAGTTAGGTATCCTGACCCTGATTCATTCGCAACACGAGGAAAATATAGAAGGCCCACTGACCTCTGTGTTCAGTGAAATTCCATCAACTGCAGAAGGATGAAATTTATATATTGTTGCCGAACACTAGTTCTGAAAAATTTTAGGCTCCCAACAAGGAGGTACCTGCAACAATAATTGATATTCATTTTTCACACATTCAATTTAATTAAAAATATTCAAAAGGAAATATTTTTTTTCGATTCGGACCCAACTAACATTATGCAGGAATTTGTTGCTGGAAACTGCTCTTTTCTGATTTTGTGTGTTAAGTGAGACAACACGAATGACCACAACATGACACCATTCCAATGGCAAAAAGAAGTTGTGACTGCTCATCACAGTTCTTTTGCATGGAAAAGGCTGCGGCAATAGTCGCAGGTCCGCCTAATTTGTCAACTTTTTGGTAGGTATCTATCCAGCTACCTACTATTGTATTTTTTTTTGTAATAAGACTTCTTTTAATATGACTTATTTTGCTTTTGCTCTTTTCTCATTTCGTTTAGGCCTGCTTGCTAACTTGCATTGAGATGTGCTCAAAATTACGAGAAAAACTATGTGCCACATGTCTTTTTTGGTTTTATACGCGTATTATACGTCAGTATTATACGTCACGTATAATACGTGGCCAATTTCCAATTTACCCATCCCTGGGGGAAACCCCCACTCCGAACCCCTCCCCCGCGTTGCGCTTCGTGCAACGCACCGTCAGAACATGCCACCATTACAGGTTTAAGGTCCCACGTCCCCCTCCCAAAGTCCACGTGGCTTTTGCGCCATTGTCCGAAGGCAAAAGTAGTCAGCACAGCTTGAGCCATGTTGTGTTGAAACGATTCACCAACAGCAAGAAAAAAATGTTTTGCTGCATGGAGTGGGAAAGCTTCCTGATGATAGCATGCAGACCAAACTGGAAAAGGCAGAGCAGAGTCACGGGGCAAATGCAAAGAAAAAAATTTAAAATGTCAAATTCAAAATTTTCGAACCCCCACCGCATAAAAATTATATCACAAACAGCCTATCAATGTTTCCTCTGCATAAGTTACACGGGGGTGGGTCGGATCTGTTTTTGCTTCTGACTCAGTTGTCCCGGCGGCTATTCCATGATGTCACTGATGCAAAACTTGCTCTGGTAAGCATGGGTAAAATCGTGGTTACGGGAGGCATCTACGTGTTCATTGTCATATCCTCATACAAATTTCAATCGACCACGGCATTTAACCATGCATGTTTGCTCTCTTTGTCGCATCATTTTTGCAGGTGTCGATTTGGACGGCTGTCATTTGTTGGATGCTGTCGATGTTCTTGCTCTGCACACGCTGTTTGGCCAGGCCAGACTTCGACGCCGTCGTTCTAATTAAGAAACCAATTGTGCGTAGTCCTGTCGAATCCCCCAAGACAACCAGGACTGACCTGTCTTCCGATGCTCAGACGACAACGGGTGCTGCGAAAGGTGTGAGGCCAAGGGTCACCATAAGCGGCAGCGAATCGAAAAGCACCACCGAGCCGGAAGATGAGCAGCCAACGGTCGTTACAGTGATGGACGGTCATGGTGATGGTGACGAGAATGACTTTGAGGTGTCTCAGATAACGAGCAGTGTTGACGTGCACACGCTGTCGTCTGCAGATGCTTCGACAACCCCGTCACCAATCTTAAGTGATGACGATATTGGTCTTGTCA
Source organism: Sinentomon sp. SZTP_YWyxl (assembly GCA_030068105.1). Taxonomy (NCBI): domain Eukaryota; kingdom Metazoa; phylum Arthropoda; class Protura; order Sinentomata; family Sinentomidae; genus Sinentomon; species Sinentomon sp. SZTP_YWyxl. The sequence continues at coordinate 2,551 of JASGXE010012961.1, forward strand.
CCAACACCACTCCCACGGGCAGACGAAAATAATGTTCACATTTTGAATATCGCCGGTTCCTTTGCACATCCCTTCTTGATTCTTTGATGGATATCTCCGAATCAATTGCACTTCTCTTCTGAATTATTTGTTGAATATCGTCAAATCATTTACACTTCCCTTCTGAATTAATCTTTGAATATCGCCAGGATCTTTACACCTCCCCTCATAATTTAATGTCCTGCTATTTTTCTGTCCGCTTTTACACTTTTTCATCAGTCCCTTGTTTGCTTCATTTTATTTTATGCTCCTTTGATCACCTTGGCATTTTTGACTCGTCCAAGATATTGACAATTAATTCTTATTATTTTATTTCACTGAAATCGTTTATTTTGAAATGAATAGTGGCAGGTGCTTTGCATGTTTTTTTCTTTTGCAAATTGTTTTTATGCTTGTTTGGATTGACGAATAACTAATATCGTATGTATGTATACGTTGCATTTTTGTTGCAAATCTCCGTCTGGCGTTGGAGGATGCTATGCTGTTATTTTTCTTTTCTTTTATTTGACGGCAATATGCTGATTGTGATTATTGTTGAATTGTGATTGTTTTTTAACCGATTTATTAACTTGATGCTGAGAGAATTAGGCGCCACAGCTTTTGATATACTTTAAAAACGTCGGACGAAATTTATGGTGGGTAGGAATTCCCGGAGATGTTGTGTGATAATCCTGCTAATGATGCGGTAGGGTAGAGCAACTAACGTGACGAGTCTGTAGTCGTGAGCGGACTTAGGTCTGGTCACCTTGGGAATGGGGACCACTTTTGTCTGGATCCAGGTGGACCAAGCCACATTCGTTGGATGTTTTGGTCCGGGCCCAGATGTTCTTTAATTTCTGTTGGAGCATTGATGAGGAGGTCCGCTGGTGTGCCATCCGGGCCAGTGGCGCGTCTCCGTCAGAGATTGTCAAATTGTTGCATCACCGACTGCTTGTCCAACGGCCTGATGTCCTGTGGTGGCGTGTGGTCTGGGGTCCCATCCGTGGTGAACCCTTCCAGTTTCTCCTTGCATTGGGTTTCTGTAATAAGTGGTCCCAGGTTGCGTTTTGCGTCTGTTTGGTATCTCGCAGCCATCGTTGGAACGGTGCCAAGGGCACTCGGTGTCTCCCGTCTTTGGCTAATGATCGTAGGATCTCCAGCGATTGTTGCTTATTAAATTCTCTGAACGCCCGTTGACGGGAATAGGTTGCATCCCGTAAGGCCTCGCGGCGCATTCTGGAGTTAGGGGAGTTCCTTAAAAGCAGTCGTGCACGGAGGAAACGAGCGTGTGCCAGGCGACATTCTCGTGGCAGTAGTGATACCCGTGATGCTACCGAGTGTGCTGCCTGGGAGAGTTCCCTCATCGAGGCGTCCCAACTGGCGAAGCAGAATGTTGCCTTACATTCCTCGTAAAAATCTGCTCGACCCTCCATGGTACCTAGGAAGTCTAGGTCTGTTGGGACGTGTGCTTCCGCACGTTGGGGATTTCCTCTGCGGCGACGAGTGATTCGTCCGACGATGCATTTATGGTCTGACAAGGTTGACCATTTTGCGGAGACCCTGGTTATCGTGCGGAACCGTGCGTGATGAAGAGGTGATCAATCTGTGATCGGGACCCTCGAGCTGACCATGTTATGGCTGCAGACTTATCCCAGGATGTTGCAAACCGAAGTCCCAGACTGGAGCTAAGGGCAACGAGGAGGTGCCCATTGGCATCAGTGGTTGTGGAGGTGAAGTATTGACCTGCTCTCTGCCCTAGAGCCTCGCGGGCAGTGTCCCGGCTGATATGGGCATTGAAGTCACCTGCCAAAATTATCGTGCCAGCCGTGTTTGCCAGTGATTTATGCATGTAATGATGGTTCTGGCTTTGACAGTGTCAGTTAAGCATTGACTAGCGTTATTTTGTATCCCCTGTGTCGGATTGTCACGATCTGCACGTATGGAGGGTAGGCATGTACTGGCGATATCCGGAGGTGGGTACTCGCAGTCCATATGGCTGTTCCTGCTCCACGAGTGCCTCCGTTAAACCTCCAAAGGATCTCCCCTTCCGATGCACTGCCGGATGTTTGAAGTGCCTCTTGTATGCAGGCTACCTCTATTTTGGATTGTATGAGCTCCCGAGTGATCAGTGATCAGATCCCGTTTGGTACCATCTTTGGCGCCCCTCACATTCCAGGAAGCTATGTTTAGAAATGGAAGTGTGTCCACAGAGCCGCACTGTCCTCTTCGTACCGTGTCCCGCACCGCTTGTGAGTGCATCTGATCATGTACTGCTGGTGATATTGAGGGGGACACTCTTGATGTGATCGGGGTTCGCTGTCCGCGTCGGGTCGGGTGAGCTTGGGTTCCCCCTATGGCGATAGCGTCATAGTGGTTGGAACGCGCTGCACTGTCCTTAGCGCTGTAGAGAAAGTGACGTATTGGCCCGCCCTGGCCAATTGGTATGGGATCCGCTCCTCTGGGCGAGTGGATAGCTATTCGCATATGGAATCGATCCGCTGCCGATCTGATTGTTAACTCGTCAGCCCATTCTGTGTGTCTCAGTCCGGAGAGGTATGCCTCTCGACATGGCCCATCCTTTGTGGTGGCGTGCGTCGCGTGTCTGTTGGCAGCACACTGTGGGGGAATATCAATCGACCGACGTAGTTCGATATAGTCGGCGATAGTTGATCGGACGGCGGCGACCGTCCATTCCTGCGGGAACAGATGGTATCGTAGCGCATGGAAAATACAGTGCCCATCGCCTGGCATTCTAACGACCTCTGCTGGAGTCCCATCCGTCAAGATAATGTTCTGACGTCCCAGCACCATGTGTCTGCTGCCCAACGACACTGGCCCACGTTAGTAGCTGTCTTCGAAGGACACGCTTAACCACTCGAAGGATGTTCTTAACCGGTGACGAACTGCAGAGAAGGCGAATTAGGTTGTTCCATGTGACAAAAAATGTCCTAGAAAGACAGAAAAATATGGTTAGTTGTCTTCTAGATAGTCAATATTATACTGGTCTCTGTGGGTATACGTAAAGAGGGAAAACTCACCTGCCTTGTGTGCGCCCCTTGTAGAGCTATGTGACCTCGTCCCTACCCCTATTCTAGTCCGAGGGCTCGTGTTTTGCTACCAGCCTCGTGGCAGAACCTCCCTTTCGTGTATCCAGTTCGAAGGCTGATCTGGGGGGAGGATTGGCCCGCTATTACAAGATGCTAATTTAAATAAGATGTGTCCTTAACGCTTCCAATGCATCATCCGAAAGCATCGAAGCTTTACCCCTTGCCAAATTCCAAAGGGATATTAATGGAGTAATCTGACCGTGTCAGCTGTCGTTCCGGGATCGTCTCGTCCCCTGGCTTTCGTATACTCATCATTATCGTTCCTACCGGCAATCAATCAGTATCGAAGGAAGATATCACCTCATGACAAATCCCATTGAGGAGGATAGGATTCAAAACAATTGCATTGAGGCTGAGGCACCGAACTGCAGTTTCATTGGAGAGGGTAAGAGTCAAACGAATTCGTTGAGACATCAAGCTGCAGTTACATTGAGGAGGGTAGGAGTCAGAATATGAAGGGTGTTCAATAATTATTGTCCCTGATATAGTTTCGGTGGGGCTATACAGTTGAAACTTGGCACACACCTCAAGCCATCTTTAGCTAGAAACCTTGCACAGTGGCACACTCCTGCAACCTCGACATCAGCTCCCTTGTGCAGTCGAAGGGGAGAGTCTCCTCCTGGCCCAACAGTCAGTTTCTTGATCCTGCTTCAAGTCGTTGGTGATGATTGCCCAGTGCTGCTGTTGTCAACATGGAAAAGTCGTGGATGCATTTTTTACGTGGATGCCAAATTCCAGAGAGGTTGGCAAGGAAAGTTTAGGCACATGTTCACCATTACCAGGGGAGAAACAGGAGAAACAGGGTTATCACTCCAGAAGGCAAGGTGATGTGCCCAGTCATTTGGGAGGTCATCGAAGTGACCATCACCAACTGCCCAGAATAAGAAGGAACCATCACTGGCAGCTGAATTTGCCAATTTTCTGAAAAAATATGGTGAGAAATAAGAAAAAATGCTGAGAATTGATAACGTGCAGGTTTCTTTCTTTTCCATGCCAATGCCCATTCACACAGCAGTCCAGCTGTCACACACAAAGTTGCCACATCAGGAATTGAAATACCTGGTGTGACCATATAGAATTTACTTGATTTGGGATGCGCCAACTTCTGCCAATTCTGCTAAATGAAAATCCATATCTGCAAGCACCACTTTCAAAGCCCAACCCACTTGACAGGGTGATCAGAGACTGACTGTTTGGCCAAGGGAGGCTGTAGGAATCCTGTTTCACAGGTTGGAAGTGACTTTTTGCAACACTGGATATGGCCCTACCTCACGATCCAAGGATTTTGAAAGCCACAGTTTCACATCAGTGCACGCAAACAGTCATTAAAAAATGGCATTGAATAAAACAAAACAAAAATAAAAACACAATTGGAGAAAAGTCACCAGGTCACCAGAATTCAAGTTATGCGGACTTACAAATCTTGCAACTTTCGCTTTTAGGTTGACAAGTTCAGCCTCCTGCTCCTTTACCTTTGCTTCTGCTGCCTCCCTCAGTTCCCTTTCCCTTGCGACATTCCTACGCTCTGTTGCCAAGAGTTCCTTCAGTTTAGACAACTGAATTGCTTCCTCTCCACGTCTAACAGCTGCAGCCGTTTCTTGGCTCTCGATCACAAAGGAATCAGAAGTGCTCTGTTGCCAAGAGATCCTTCAGTTTAGACAACTGGATTGCTTCCTCTCCACGTCTAACAGCTGCAGCCGTTTCTCGGCTCTCGATCACAAAGGAATCAGAAGTGCTCTCGATCACAAAGGAATCAGAAGTGCTCTCGATCACAAAGGAATCAGAAGTGCTCTGTTGCCAAGAGATCCTTCAGTTTAGACAACTGGATTGCTTCCTCTCCACGTCTAACAGCTGCAGCCGTTTCTCGGCTCTCGATCACAAAGGAATCAGAAGTGCTCTCGATCACAAAGGAATCAGAAGTGCTCTGTTGCCAAGAGTTCCTTCAGTTTAGACAACTGGATTGCTTCCTCTCCACGTCTTAACAGCTGCAGCCGTTTCTCGGCTCTCGATCACAAAGGAATCAGAAGTGCTCTGTTGCCAAGAGATCCTTCAGTTTAGACAACTGGATTGCTTCCTCTCCACGTCTAACAGCTGCAGCCGTTTCTCGGCTCTCGATCACAAAGGAATCAGAAGTGCTCTCGATCACAAAGGAATCAGAAGTGCTCTCGATCACAAAGGAATCAGAAGTGCTCTGTTGCCAAGAGATCCTTCAGTTTAGACAACTGGATTGCTTCCTCTCCACGTCTAACAGCTGCAGCCGTTTCTCGGCTCTCGATCACAAAGGAATCAGAAGTGCTCTCGATCACAAAGGAATCAGAAGTGCTCTCGATCACAAAGGAATCAGAAGTGCTCTGCTGCCAAGAGTTCCTTCAGTTTAGACAACTGGATTGCTTCCTCTCCACGTCTAACAGCTGCAGCCGTTTCTCGGCTCTCGATCACAAAGGAATCAGAAGTGCTCTCGATCACAAAGGAATCAGAAGTGCTCTGCTGCCAAGAGTCCTTCAGTTTAGACAACTGGATTGCTTCCTCTCCACGTCTAACAGCTGCAGCCGTTTCTCGGCTCTCGATGACAAAGGAATCAGAAGTGCTCTGCTGCCAAGAGATCCTTCAGTTTAGACAACTGGATTGCTTCCTCTCCACGTCTAACAGCTGCAGCCGTTTCTCGGCTCTCGATCACAAAGGAATCAGAAGTGCTCTCGATCACAAAGGAATCAGAAGTGCTCTGCTGCCAAGAGTTCCTTCAGTTTAGACAACTGGATTGCTTCCTCTCCACGTCTAACAGCTGCAGCCGTTTCTCGGCTCTCGATCACAAAGGAATCAGAAGTGCTCTGCTGCCAAGAGTTCCTTCAGTTTAGACAACTGGATTGCTTCCTCTCCACGTCTAACAGCTGCAGCCGTTTCTCGGCTCTCGATCACAAAGGAATCAGAAGTGCTCTCGATCACAAAGGAATCAGAAGTGCTCTGCTGCCAAGAGATCCTTCAGTTTAGACAACTGGATTGCTTCCTCTCCACGTCTAACAGCTGCAGCCGTTTCTCGGCTCTCGATCACAAAGGAATCAGAAGTGCTCTCGATCACAAGGGAATCAGAAGTGCTCTGTTGCCAAGAGTTCCTTCAGTTTAGACAACTGGATTGCTTCCTCTCCACGTCTTAACAGCTGCAGCCGTTTCTCGGCTCTCGATCACAAAGGAATCAGAAGTGCTCTGCTGCCAAGAGATCCTTCAGTTTAGACAACTGGATTGCTTCCTCTCCACGTCTAATAGCTGCAGCCGTTTCTCGGCTCTCGATCACAAAGGAATCAGAAGTGCTCTCGATCACAAAGGAATCAGAAGTGCTCTGTTGCCAAGAGTTCCTTCAGTTTAGACAACTGGATTGCTTCCTCTCCACGTCTAACAGCTGCAGCCGTTTCTCGGCTCTCGATCACAAAGGAATCAGAAGTGCTCTCGATCACAAAGGAATCAGAAGTGCTCTGCTGCCAAGAGTTCCTTCAGTTTAGACAACTGGATTGCTTCCTCTCCACGTCTAACAGCTGCAGCCGTTTCTCGGCTCTCGATGACAAAGGAATCAGAAGTGCTCTGCTGCCAAGAGATCCTTCAGTTTAGACAACTGGATTGCTTCCTCTCCACGTCTAACAGCTGCAGCCGTTTCTCGGCTCTCGATCACAAAGGAATCAGAAGTGCTCTCGATCACAAAGGAATCAGAAGTGCTCTGCTGCCAAGAGTTCCTTCAGTTTAGACAACTGGATTGCTTCCTCTCCACGTCTAACAGCTGCAGCCGTTTCTCGGCTCTCGATCACAAAGGAATCAGAAGTGCTCTCGATCACAAAGGAATCAGAAGTGCTCTGCTGCCAAGAGTTCCTTCAGTTTAGTCAACTGGATTGCTTCCTCTCCACGTCTAACAGCTGCAGCCGTTTCTCGGCTCTCGATCACAAAGGAATCAGAAGTGCTCTCGATCACAAAGGAATCAGAAGTGCTCTGCTGCCAAGAGTTCCTTCAGTTTAGACAACTGGATTGCTTCCTCTCCACGTCTAACAGCTGCAGCCGTTTCTCGGCTCTCGATCACAAAGGAATCAGAAGTGCTCTCGATCACAAAGGAATCAGAAGTGCTCTGCTGCCAAGAGTTCCTTCAGTTTAGACAACTGGATTGCTTCCTCTCCACGTCTAACAGCTGCAGCCGTTTCTCGGCTCTCGATCACAAAGGAATCAGAAGTGCTCTCGATCACAAAGGAATCAGAAGTGCTCTGCTGCCAAGAGATCCTTCAGTTTAGACAACTGGATTGCTTCCTCTCCACGTCTAACAGCTGCAGCCGTTTCTCGGCTCTCGATCACAAAGGAATCAGAAGTGCTCTCGATCACAAGGGAATCAGAAGTGCTCTGTTGCCAAGAGTTCCTTCAGTTTAGACAACTGGATTGCTTCCTCTCCACGTCTTAACAGCTGCAGCCGTTTCTCGGCTCTCGATCACAAAGGAATCAGAAGTGCTCTCGATCACAAAGGAATCAGAAGTGCTCTCGATCACAAAGGAATCAGAAGTGCTCTGCTGCGAAGAGATCCTTCAGTTTAGACAACTGGATTGCTTCCTCTCCACGTCTAACAGCTGCAGCCGTTTCTCGGCTCTCGATCACAAGGAATCAGAAGTGCTCTCGATCACAAAGGAATCAGAAGTGCTCTGCTGCCAAGAGTTCCTTCAGTTTAGACAACTGGATTGCTTCCTCTCCACGTCTAACAGCTGCAGCCGTTTCTCGGCTCTCGATCACAAAGGAATCAGAAGTGCTCTCGATCACAAAGGAATCAGAAGTGCTCTGCTGCCAAGAGTTCCTTCAGTTTAGACAACTGGATTGCTTCCTCTCCACGTCTAACAGCTGCAGCCGTTTCTCGGCTCTCGATCACAAAGGAATCGAAGTGCTCTCGATCACAAAGGAATCAGAAGTGCTCTGCTGCCAAGAGATCCTTCAGTTTAGACAACTGGATTGCTTCCTCTCCACGTCTAACAGCTGCAGCCGTTTCTCGGCTCTCGATCACAAAGGAATCAGAAGTGCTCTCGATCACAAAGGAATCAGAAGTGCTCTGCTGCCAAGAGATCCTTCAGTTTAGACAACTGGATTGCTTCCTCTCCACGTCTAACAGCTGCAGCCGTTTCTCGGCTCTCGATCACAAAGGAATCAGAAGTGCTCTCGATCACAAGGGAATCAGAAGTGCTCTGTTGCCAAGAGTTCCTTCAGTTTAGACAACTGGATTGCTTCCTCTCCACGTCTTAACAGCTGCAGCCGTTTCTCGGCTCTCGATCACAAAGGAATCAGAAGTGCTCTGCTGCCAAGAGATCCTTCAGTTTAGACAACTGGATTGCTTCCTCTCCACGTCTAATAGCTGCAGCCGTTTCTCGGCTCTCGATCACAAAGGAATCAGAAGTGCTCTCGATCACAAAGGAATCAGAAGTGCTCTCGATCACAAGGGAATCAGAAGTGCTCTGTTGCCAAGAGTTCCTTCAGTTTAGACAACTGGATTGCTTCCTCTCCACGTCTTAACAGCTGCAGCCGTTTCTCGGCTCTCGATCACAAAGGAATCAGAAGTGCTCTGCTGCCAAGAGATCCTTCAGTTTAGACAACTGGATTGCTTCCTCTCCACGTCTAATAGCTGCAGCCGTTTCTCGGCTCTCGATCACAAAGGAATCAGAAGTGCTCTCGATCACAAAGGAATCAGAAGTGCTCTGTTGCCAAGAGTTCCTTCAGTTTAGACAACTGGATTGCTTCCTCTCCACGTCTAACAGCTGCAGCCGTTTCTCGGCTCTCGATCACAAAGGAATCAGAAGTGCTCTGCGAAGAGATCCTTCAGTTTAGACAACTGGATTGCTTCCTCTCCACGTCTAACAGCTGCAGCCGTTTCTCGGCTCTCGATCACAAAGGAATCAGAAGTGCTCTGCTGCCAAGAGATCCTTCAGTTTAGACAACTGGATTGCTTCCTCTCCACGTCTAATAGCTGCAGCCGTTTCTCGGCTCTCGATCACAAAGGAATCAGAAGTGCTCTGCGACGTATCCATCGAGAGTGCAGCCGCAACGTCTTTCCTCTATTTCCGTTGCAGCACCTGCTGCTCTTTCCGCAGCTGCTCCTTTGACTTCGGAGTGCTCGTGGCTACTGGAACAGGCGATGGCATACTTTCTTCGGAAGAAAATCTTCTTCGTCTACGCTTGTTGCTCAAAATTGCTAACATGGGTGCCGATTGCCCACTGGTACTGGCTTCTGGAGCACTGGGGGTCAGCTTGTTGGTCACCAGGCCACCTTTTCGTATAATACAGTTGCTGTCCATAAGTGTTGTTCACAACACAAATAACTGCAGTGAAAACACAAAGTTCAGAATTCGAAATATCTGTTTTTTCCAGCTACACATGGTTCCCACAACTTTTTGGAATTTCATTTCACTGAGTTTTGCCAATCCATTTCCCTGACCTTTGCTGATCCGTTTTTTCTACCTTACCAAAATAAAGTGTCGCTATCAAACGTCAAAAGCTGAATTAGGCCATACCAGGGTCTGGGTCAGAGCCACAGCGAGGTTCCAATGGGCGGGGCCTTTGGCGGATCTGAAGAAATTTTGAAATTTGGGTGTTTATTTTGGCCCCAAAATTTTGTTTCTCGGTCATTTTAAGGCTCACTGGGATCCATAATGATCTCTGATTTTCTCGCACTTTTAACATATTTTTTAACAATTCCCTGACTTTTGATGTGATTCCTTGGCCTTCCCTGACTGTGGGAAGTCAAATGGGAAAACGTTTAGCTAAATCTACTAGACCGACCAAACCTACTAAGAAGGCTTGATTGTTGTCGATTATGGTTTGCCAGAGCAGCCGAACGGCTCACCGGGTCTGGGTGCATGCTACCGCAAATAATTCAAAATTGCACCTGGGAAAATAGTATGAACTGCTTGGAAAATAATTCAAAATGGTGCATGGGAAAAAAGTGTGAACTGCTTGGCACAAAATGTACGTATAATTACATGAAATTTTTTTTGCACACACGGACTGATCTTTTTTTTTCCTGATGAAGATTGTCTTTTGTGGTCATGGTTGATGATTTGACTCCGAAGAGTAGGATTTTAAAGCATCAACTTTCATCTTAAAGACAAATTCACCAGCCATGTCCTCCGCTCTGTTTCAGGTATTCGGAGCACTGAGAGGATAAGATTTTAACCCTCTTAACGTAATAATTTGTCTCGGCTTCCCTTAGATGTTAAGTGTCAAACAGGGTACCTGTCATTTTTGTTAACAGAACTATTTTGAATGATGATTGTAATTTTAATTGACCTAAAAAGGAACAATAAAAATGTTTATTGGAGTAAAAAATGGAATGCTTTTGAATTTTTCCAACACAATTTTTTTATTATTTTCTGATCAAATCTGCTGTTAATGTGTGTTAATAATGGGCCAGTAAACAAACAAAAAAAAAAGTTCAGCTTTCCATCCTTGTCAGGGTTGCCACCGACCTGGAGAACCTGGAAAAGTCAGGGAATTTGAAAAAAGAACCTGGAAAAGACAGGGATTTCAAGGGTGTTTGCTTCCAAACCTGGAAAAGTCGGGGAAATCGAAATGCCACAAGGGAATTTTTCAATCAAATTACTCAATTTTTGAGCCTCTGTTTTGAACATTCGAGCCAATTAAAAAAATGCTTTTTTTGCTTCTTTTTCAAAATGAATGTTTGTCATCAAGCTGTGGAATTCTTTACATTCTTTCAGGAAAATCCTGAAAATTGACATTTTATGAGACATCAGGCCAGGAAAGGGCCTGGAATTTTCTGGCAACGGACCTGGAAACGTCAGGGAATTGAGATCTGGGAAATGGCTGGCAACCCTGCTTGCCTGTGTGTTGTAACAGGTGATATGTGCACAGCCCAGCCAGAAATGATATATTGGGGCAATTCCGTTAGTCAGCTTGTTTGTTTGTGTGTAGGTTTTGGTACAAGGCGCAGATCTGGACCGAATGTTGGGGGACGATGTGGGAATATTTTGGGGGTCTGGGCAGCAAACGGAGTCTGGGGCAGCGCTGCAGCGGGGTTCCAAGGGGCAGAGCCCCTGGCAGGGGGTCTGGGGGATGGAGTCCCCCAGTTGAAGAATTTTTGAAATTTCAGATCCATATTTGGTGAAAAATTGTGGATTTTCCACCAAAATCTTGTCAAAAACACTCTTCTGGAAGGGAAAATCATCCCTGGCTCCTCTCCTTAGCAAGAGCAAAACATCTTTCTTGTTCATGCATGATGGGAGTTTCACGCCTCGTGAAAGCATGTGACTTTCAATTTCGTTCGTTTTCAAAACGTTTCCGTGCGCAGCACAATTCGGCGATGGCGACGGCAGTCCACGAAACAAAAAACGCAGCAAAAATTAAAAAAACACGGAAACTGTGTTCAGACGAATGAATAAAAAAAATAAATGCACAATCTGTTGGCTGTAAAAGATTCATATCTCATAACGCACATCCCACTTGCACGGTAACGGAAGGAAATAAAAAAAATGATAGGCCTTGTTTTTTGGTTTAGGTATGCCCAAACTTCAAGAAATTCAACTGGCACAAAACGCATATCATTCTGATGAGGTCGAAATGGGCAAAGCATTGTGCAGAAGCAAAGGTTGACGGAAGCGTTGACGGTGGTTACAACGTGTCAGGCTGATGTGGTATGGGTAGGCTAGTTGTTGACATATACGTAACATGAAAAGTTCCGTTCTCGGACGTGCACATCAACACAAGGCTTGCTGATTGGAAAAATTTAGTGGAGATCAACGCCATCAGGAACTTAAACTTGAATGGGCTCGGTCTTCTCCAGGAGCAAATCCTGCCTTCACCAACAAAAACCAACTACTGCCACAACTCGACTCCTTCAAAGTTCTTCGACTGGCCACAAGCAAAATGGGATTGAGGCAATCGAGCATTGGCCTGACAGTAATTACACAGAAACTTCATGAACCTTTTCCTAAAAATTTAGTGAATCAGGAAACTGATTTTTGAAACATTTCTGGCAGGACATCAACCGATTCCACTTTTCCATCTTTGGCGGAGAAAATTCATAGCTTAAATTTTGGAGGGGGCAATTAATGACTTTTGAAGTATTGGGGGGGACGTTCCCCCCCCCCCCCCCAGGATCTGCGCCAACCTAGCTCAATGCACGTTTCTGCATTTGCAATTTTGACAACAAACTCCGGAAAACACTCATCTGCAAATTTGTATCAGTGAAGAATCAGACAAATGCCGTGACGTCAAGGGGATCGATTGATATCAACTTAACAGAAAAACATGGTGCTCGTAAGGTCTCGTATTTCGAGTGGCCTTCGATATCATCCATTGCCACGGTTGTAGTCGACCCGTCATCGGTCCTCGTGCCCATGATCAATGATGCTGCCCCCAGAAGGTTATGGATGAGACATGGGACCTTGTGGGACCTTGTCAAAATTGCCATATTTGATCTGGGACACCATCGGCATGCTTATTCTCATTATGTCTTTTTGAGATCCAGGGTGTTAACTTTTTTCACTAAATTGCGTATTGTGAGAGAACAGTGCTGAAATTTTGCAAGCAATAATCTCATTGCTTTCAATATCACCACAAAATTTCATAAAAATCGGTTGGGAAACAAAAAAGTTCATTCGCGAAGGTACCCCCCACCTTAAAAAACGAATATTTTTTTTTTTTTTGTAAAATCCTTTAAACTCAACCTAAAAGCCCTTTCAACCTAAAAGCCCTTGGTTTTGGGGCTGCAAACCACTGCTGCCTCTTTGAACCCTGCAGCTGCAGCTTCAGAACCTGCTTTCGACAACTGAGACGACGAAACCTGAAACCCTGGCTTCCGAAAGTCCTCGATAGCCCGAAGGGGGAACCTACTAAGGGGGTATTTGAAAAAATGTGTTTTGCTGAATCTGGGTTTTTGGCATGGTTTTCTACTCCACATTTCCTCAATCCCACGGTGAAAACCATTCTTTGATATCTTGTCTGGTTCAAAAGTTATGGACCGAGGGCGAGGCGTGAGCAATGTATGACGATTGGGGATTTTCAATCACTTGAAAATTGCTTCTTATAAACAAAGGACGTTTTCCGCAAATGGGTTTTTTGTTTTATCGTGTAAGCAGAATTGCTGCAGCATTTACATTTTTTGAGCTAGGAAGGTCAAATTTTGAACTGTGATGTGCGTAGAAAACCATGCTAGGGGAGCTGACAGAGCCAGATTTCCATTTTTGAGCCAAAGTACCGATTGTTGGAATATTTACCTGTAACCTGCCGTGTGTTAATAAAAGCAGTTCAGCAATGCCTTTTGTCAGGAAAAGCAGATGGAATGTTGAAAATCCGGCTCTGTCAGCACCTTTTGCATGATTATTTACTCAATTGAGCAAAATATGAACTTCAGCACTTGAATATTGATGATGCTAGACCGTTTCTTGCCAAGTGCTTACCTTTCATCTTTGAGAGCTCATAACTTTGCAACCCTGTGGCCTAGGTGACCACGTTTTGCACAGAGAATGTGATTTGCATGTACGAGGTGCGTTTGGAAAAAATCCGGAATTGTTTTCCCACATGCGCACCGCTGGACATATTGCTGTAAACTTGGTCTGTCACACAGTTTCATCCTTTAGGTCGACACATTCGAAATTGATGAATTTCCGGCTGGCTGTTTCTTCTGCTAATAGCATTTGTATTTGCTCTTATTTTAACACTAGCCATGTGAATTTTTCGAAGGAGTAACAAAGAGTGGTGGTGAAAACTTTCACTGCTAAAGGAATGAAGCCGTTTCGAGATTCATCGACAAGTTGTTACAAGTTTGAGGAGACTTCTTTTTTTCTACGGTGCAATGGTCCCCCCCCCGGCAACGCAGCCAAAAAACAGCAGTGAACCACCATTTCTCAGACAATGCTGTTTTTTGCTGCTCAAGCAGACCATCGAAATTTGACCTTCACAATTTATTTTCACGCAGTGCTTACAATTGTAAAATAAAAACGGGGGGGGGGGTTGAGTGGGGGCCGAAGGCCAGGTTCCTCCTCCGAAGAGGAGGGAATGGAGCTTGAGCTAAAAGCCCTTGCGCTCCAGGCTAAACGTTGCCAGGCCTTTATTTGGCCTGGACTTCTTTCGGCAGGACGTGGGATTGAGGAAAGGAAGGAAAAGGATATAGGGATATGGAAAGGATATAGGTTCCCCCTCAGCAGACCCACGCCCCGCTGTAGTGCAATGCAAGGCTTTACGGGTCCACTGTGGCCCAAAGCAGGCCGGGACAAATACAGGAAGGATTATAAAATAAAAACGGCCGGCTCCCAATATTTGAAAAGGGCAATAGAAATTTGAAAAGGGCTTTTGGGCCCTTCGGACATTTTATATCGTATTTCAAATTGATATGGGGTGTCCCCTTATAAATTAAAGAATACATTCCTTCATCCAAAACTTCCCTTCCTCTTCTGGTTTCTTGCAGTATTCAAATTCCCGAAAGGTGGCGAAATGCACATAGGAGTAAGGGCTGCCACCTCTCAAAAGAAAAAGGGCAGCCGGCGCCTCCTGGGGCGGCCGGCTCTGAGAGCCCGAGGGAGCCCGCTCAATTTAAGCCCTGTTCACGTCTTGGCTCAGAATTCGATGCACACTCCATTTCATTATCTCCAAGGACTCGGCTCAGGCTGTCTCCTGCACTGTCAATCTTCAGTGTTTTCTTCCACTAGTGCAATGGTTTCTGAAGTGGTGCATGTTTTTTGGACATGTGGACCCCTCTACATGGTGCACCGTGTCCCATCCTGCTTTAAATTTACAGGCTCGCCCGTAGATGCTGCTGCTGGAAAAAGAAGTATCCGCGAACTTGGAGCAGCCTCTTGCTGATGAATCTCAGATGGACTTCATCCCTTGAGCAGGAAAACGTTTCACCACCAAACATTTCACCAATATTTGTTCCTCCTTCAAAAAACTGAAGTTTGTTCCTCTGAATGGTCAGTGTCAAAATGGGACCGAATTCAAATGACAGTGGGAAAGAAACAGCAATCTGGAAATTTATGCAATTTCATGAGCAAATAGACAAAGGATGGAGCTGCATGGAGGACCAAGTACACAGCAACTGTCGCGTGGTGCGCCAGTGAGGGATCAATTCCGGGTTTTTTTCAAAACAAACCTCGTATAAAATGTGTACAAAATTTGAACCAAATCCGTTGAAAAACAAAAAAGTTCACCCGATGGGGATGAACTTTCTTCTCCCTCCTCTTCCAATTTTTAAATTTGTGAGAAATTTTCATCCACTTTAGCAAGAATCAAAACAGCGTTTGCGATTGCTTTTCCTCCACAGCAAGGAAGTCACTCTCCTTGCAAGGCGCAATGTGAGGTCCGCATCAAAGGCCAGGAAAAGTCAAAAGGTTTTTTTGTCATGACTTTTTATTCCATTACAATGCTGAAAAAGTCATGACTTTTTCAGCATGTTCAGTGCAGATGGGGCCAGCAAGATTGAATGATTTTATTTTGAACGGTTTGGTTCGGATGATGGCAGTCCGTGCCCGATATGATGCATCAAAAGAGGCACATTTTGCTCATGGTGTAAACTTGGGGATGAAAGTATGGAAGGCTGGTGGTGGCAGAGAGTTGTGTCACATCTGCCGACGGACCCCCACATTCTCAATGTTGTTGCTCTCAATGCACATCGTGCTCACAATTGCCACTCTGGTCAATTACTCCAATTTGTAAAAATCTGCAAAATTCATTAGCTTTCATGCTGAGCGGAGAAGAATGCCGATGTTTGGTCTCGATATCAGCTGGAATTCAGACACAAATTTGCACCTTCCCAGTGCAGATTTTTTTTTCTCCAAACCTGATGCCGGCAGTCGTTCGTGAAGGCATAATTCGGTGCCGTTCAAAACGGATAAACGTGATCTCAAACGTGGAAATCATCTGATAGTTGTTCATTCACCTTTCTCATTTTCTCTTATTTGTTTGTTGATTTGCGCCTGGACTATGTCCTTGCAAATTAAGATGAATTGAATTGAATCTCAGACGTGTTGCCTATGATGATCTGTCAAATCTAAATCATTGCATTTGCCAACTTTTCCAAGAAGACCTGCAAAAATCGAACAGCCTATTTCACTTTGTTCGGGAGTCATCATTGTTTCTGTCACTGCACATCACATCCTCTGACAATCTGCATTTCATTTGCCTTTGATGAACTCTTACAAAAATCCATTGTGATAACAACAACTGTCCCGGAATTCAGAATCTCTGGTCAGTAACATTGTTTGTCAGCTTGATCTGAAAGACCGCGATCCAGTCAAAACGTTTTCACACAACTACACTGCGAACGAAGTTCATTTCCAGAAGCCAAGTTCGGGAACGATTCAGACATGAATACTCGAATGATGTCCTCCCAGTTTCAGATTATGAATGGGCCTGATGCTGACTGAGATGCTTCACAGCCACATCAACTAGCCACACATCTGTTGGAAGCCCAGGTTTGCACGCCCGCATGTGATTCGTTTTGGCATAAATTGCCAACGTACAGCAAGTTTTAAGACCCAAATGTGGGCTTAATTTCAGAACTGCTGCAGCTTCTGGGATGTACCCCCCAGAGAAGGGTATCACCTCTTGGAACCTGGTTGGGGCTCCGTCCCCAGACACCATTACGCCTGCAGAGGGCTTCACGCCCTTTGCACTACAGCCTACCAAAAATTCAGTTTCCCCTGCTTCCGTTGAAAATTTCATTCCGAGTCCCCTACGCAATATGTGGTGAATCCAAATCATTGAATAAAAATAGGGAATTCTTGAAGACTTTATACCGTGGCCTCTTGCCGTGCTGGTGTTCAGACAGACAGTTCCTTTGAAATTGTCCAGCATATTGCGCATACCACTTTTTCTCTTTTTCAGTGGAAAACTTTGAAAGCATAGTAAATTTCAATTTGCAATAAAGTGAGTGCGAAGGGAGCACTTTTCACCAAGGATCGAACAATTTAATGAAATAGCTTGTGAAGTGCCGTTGGCCAATTTATTGACATATTCCTGGCCTTTCGATTTATCATTTTTACTCTCACTCGCACATCAGCTGACGGCACTTGACGTACAAGTTCCAAGAATTACTGAGTTGCACGTCACCTACATCATGGTTCATGCCAGCCATTTTTTTTTTTTAGTTTCCCCAAGCACTGATCAGAGGCTGCTTTTCTGCACTGGGCCATGCTTCAAAAATATACGAAAAGAAAAAGTTAGGGAATATCAGGTATCGTAAGAATCCCCGGGAGCCTTAAAATGGTCGAGAAATTAAATTTTGAGGCAAATGAGCACCCAAATTTCGAAATTTCTGCAGCTTCTGGAGGACTCCGGTTCCCCAGGCCATCTGGCATAGAAGTCGCCCATTGGGACCTCACTAGGGCTCTGACCCAGAGCTTGCAAAGAAACAGCTGGAGCTCCTAAGCTTCTAATGTAATTTTGGCTATGTTGGTTTGGATGGGTTGTTTGGATTCGTTAGGTTGGTTCGGTTAGGATAGGTTAGGTTTCGGGTTAGGTTAGGTAAAGTCAGGTTGGTTAGGTTGGGTTGAGTGAGGTTAGGTTGAGTTTAACATGCTTTTCGGCAAATTAGGAGCTTACGAGCTCCAGCCGCTAGTGCTTGCAAGGCCTGCTTTTGACAGTGACGACTTTATTTTCGTGAGACAAAAACATGGATCAGCAAAGATCACGGAAAGTCAATGAGATCAATCTCAAGTTGTCATCAAAACGAAATTCCAAAAAGCTGTGGGAGGGAACCCTTTCTGCAATGGAATCAATGTGCAATGGGGCTCACACCCCATGCAAAGAAAAGGTAAGACATAAATACATTCCTCCAGAAGTCAGTCACAACATTTTTTTTTTTGTAGATTTGAACCAGCCGAAGCTGGGAACCAGGGTTTATGCGGTCACATATAGCGCCGCCCCCTGGAGGAAGATGGAAAAACCGGTCAAAAAACGGACCGGAGAAAAAACCACCTCCCTGACAGCCCATAAGAACTGCAGGCCAAATAAAGAGAGGGTATGGAAAGAAATCTTCAAGGATAACTTTTTGCCATATCCTCCCATGAAAGCTTTCAGTCACAACATTGGTCAATTGAAGATGAAGTGTGCCAGATATTTTTGGGGAATTTCGATGTCCAAAAAGCTTTTCGTTTTTCAAGTGCATGTGTGTGGTGTTCACGTGCAGTTGTACAAAGAAGGCTCGGAGATATATCATGCACACATCTTCACTGAAACATAAAAAATCAACGAAGCTGAAGCTAACAATCGATTTTGATCACACAAGAACTCAGTGTTCAGGTGCTGCCATCTAATGAACATAAACGAAATGGAGTTTAAAAGACATCATATGCAGAAAAAAGTGTGTAGACGTCTGAAGAGGATCGATGGAATGGGAATACCAGCCTATCAATTCTCATATTCATGTGCTGCTGTGGCCTGAAGGGTGGAAAGTGATTCCCTGGCATTTCCTGATTTTCCAGAAAAGTGGGCACCCTGAGTGTTTAAACTGGTCAAAACATGTAATGATTACTGATTTACGTAGGTCACTCCAAAAGTATTGCAAGTTGGCACTTGTGCGGGAACCTTTAAAC
>JASGXE010012962.1:0-12871 GCA_030068105.1 Sinentomon sp. SZTP_YWyxl
TTGTCTTTACTATGCGATGGAGATCAATTACCGAAAATGTTATTCTCTTTTGATCGGTTATAAATTTGCAAATTTCTGGAAGGCATCATTTGTCTTTACTATGCGATGGAGATCAATTACCGAAAATGTTATTCTCTTTTGATCGGTTATAAATTTGCAAATTTCTGGAAGGCATCATTTGTCTTTACTATGCGATGGAGATCAATAAACGAGAATGTTATTCTCTTTTGATCGGTTATAAATTTGCAAATTTCTGGAAGGCATCATTTGTCTTTACTATGCGATGGAGATCAATTACCGAAAATGTTATTCTCTTTTGATCGGTTGAAAATTTGCAAATTTCTGGAAGGCATCATTTGTCTTTACTATGCGATGGAGATCAATAAACGAGAATGTTATTCTCTTTTGATCGGTTATAAATTTGCAAATTTCTGGAAGGCATCATTTGTCTTTACTATGCGATGGAGATCAATTACCGAAAATGTTATTCTCTTTTGATCGGTTGAAAATTTGCAAATTTCTGGAAGGCATCATTTGTCTTTACTATGCGATGGAGATCAATAAACGAGAATGTTATTCTCTTTTGATCGGTTATAAATTTGCAAATTTCTGGAAGGCATCATTTGTCTTTACTATGCGATGGAGATCAATTACCGAATTCCAAAATTATCACCATTTTCAACGTGCTCTATCCATTACCCAGAACGTTATTCTCTTTTGATCAGCTGAAAATTTGCTAATTTCTGGAAGGCAACATTTGTCTTTGCCAAACAATGGAGATTCATTACCCAGAATGTTATGTTATTCTCTTTTGATCGGCTGGAAATTTGCAAATTTCTGGAAGTCATCCGTTTGTCTTTGCTATACAATGGAGATAAATTACCCAGAATGTTATCTGAACAATCAAGCTCTTTGCAGATTGGACAAAGTACAATATCGTTATGATGGAGCACTCATTTTTTGCCTACAAGTTTAGCAAAATATGGGAGAGCAGCACAAAGTATCAAACCTCCTTTTTTTAAAATTAAGCAACTTGAGGTGTTACTATCATTCTGAATGCATTGTTTTTGTCTGTGAAAAAGGACATAATTTGCCTTGGAGGCCAGTTGTTTGTATTGTTTTGCAAACAATTCACAGAGTCCTTGCCACCTCATCCATGTATAAATTTAGTTTTTTGATTGCTTGAAAAAATAATGCAATTGCTTTTGAATTTGATCCACTTTTACTGTTGTTGTCTCCTGCAGTCAAAAATTCAGGCCATTTATTTAACATGGAGGTGTCATTGCCCATTGGCAAATTATTTTTTAAATGCTTCACTGGGATTCAACTTTGAGAGGTTATCTCACGTCATGGATCATATTACTGTCTTTGTTTTCACAAAATTGTGTGGCTGAGCACTCCCATCTTAGATCTTCCCTCGGTTTTTTGTTGCGAGATCACCCAACAGGTGGGTAAATTCACTGGAGTTGTCCAAAGGTAGCAAACAAGAAAGAGCACATCAGGCATTCTCACATTCAGAGCAAACTGTCACCAACTAGCTCTAACCAGGGCAGCTCAACCCATTATGGAGCTTGTGCATTTGATCAGTTAGTTCAATAAAATATTGCAAGTTACAAAATTTTCTGTCAATCACGAAATTCCAAAAGGAACGCAAATATGCCTTTTTCAGCACCAAAAAGCTTTAAAAAAGCCAAGGAAGCGTGGATCAAGTTTTTGACTTTTTTTGAGTCAAGTTTTTGACTTTTTGGCAAATTCTCTTAACAATAATTATTCTGAGCTCAATGATAGGTTCATGCTTTGCATTGGATCCCAAAAAGTCCGTTTTTGGGTTCTCCAAATGGTAGCATCTTATTCCTGAGGCCCATTCCATGGTCCTGTACGTTGACACAATTTCATGCCTGCAATAAATTTGTGCAGGATCAAGATCCAATGACAGGGGAAACAGGGTTCTTTGCACTGCACTCTCAGCACTGCAGGAAACCTGCTCTCTTGAGGCCGCACTGTCACAGCATTGAAGAATATCTTTCCATGTTGTTCTGCTGTTTAGGTAATTTGTGGCTTTTGGCATACACTGCACTCCTTGTTTGCTTGCCAAAAATTGCGAAGAGTGCACGAGACATCGGGGGAATTTTAAACTTGGAGACCGATCCAAGCGGTCACGCTTATCGTTGAACATTCACTTTCGGATAAAAATAAAAATTTGCTATGCTGCACACACTGACGGACCTTGCGGTGGAGAATGGATATTTAGGGGTCCCAAGGAGTTACATTCATTGAGAGAGTGCTGGCTGTACTTAAGGGAGGACCTTCCCAGTGATGGAATTAGTCTGCCACACGCGCATGCATCCATGCATCGAAGGAAGCTGCATGCTTCCGATTTCCGTTCCTTGTGGTGTTGATTGACAGCATCCCTTCAAGTTAAAGGATTGCAGGAGTCCATGTCTGTTTGTGATTGTTTGTAGTTGTGATAACGGGACTTCATTTCGTAGTAAAGTTCTGCAATAATTTCCTGCGTGCTGCTTGCACTTTCTGCCTATGGTTTCATCCTGTCGCGCAGTTAATTGCACAAACAGATTTAGCAAAGAATCCGCTGTCAGTTTTAACGTGTTTCCAATAAATAATCCCGAATTGAATAACAAGTGGGTTCAAGCCTTAAAAAAGGGACAAGAGGAAGCCCACCAAGGCCAGCACAATTTACAGTGCACACTTTTTGCCTGGAGATTTCAGTGAGTTTTGTGACAACGGCAAAACCCTATTGAAACCATGAGCCGTGCCTTCAGTGTTTAACTTCCCCAGCCACCTGCAGCAAAAACCTGCTGTTCATTCACCGATGGCCATTAAAGCGTAACCTTTCTGCTGACCCTGAGTTTCTTCCAGATGAAACGGCTGAATCAACAACTGAAGCATCGACAACGGCGGCATCTTGTACGGATCACTCATACGCTTTTGGAGCAAGCAGTCGAGAAACAATTCGCAAAATTCTAAAGGCCAAGGATGCTGAATTTGACGCGTTATGTCGTGCTTTAAGGGCAACAAAATAGTCTTCACGTCTAGGCAAAAAGAAGACTGTGTGCTTGAAGCAAATAATAACAAACCTGAAAAAGCGCCTGATCGAAAACGTGGGAATGATGATTGAGTCATGCTTCAGTGACGTTCTGCGTTCATTGCCAGAGCAACAAACGCAGAACGTCACTGAAGTGTTCGTCACACACAGTTCCTCTTCGCAGATATACACTGAAGTGAACGTCACACACAGTTCCTCTTCGCAGACATACACTGATTCAGTGAAACAATTTGCCATCCACTTCACCTTTTACTCGGAGCAAGCCTGCAAATTTCAGGCATGAGAGCAGCATCCGAAAGTGGGTGGCGAAAATTCATGGCAACCCTGGTTTTACTGAAGAAGCACTAGCAAAAATTCGCGTTGAAGTTAGCCAGTCAAGCCAGTCAGCCTTGTATCTTTGCCTGATGCTCGACAAAACGTCCATTAGAAAGAAACTTGAATGGGATAGAAAGGATGTTGTTGGTTACTGTGACCTCGTCCTCCGCAATTTGCACAGTGACATGGTTCCCTTTGCAACAAATGGCCCCATATTTATGGTGTCGGCTGTTAACCGAAATTGGAAATTGCCCATTGGATACCGTCTGGTCAACGGCCTAGATGGGACTGTCAGGGCATGGTAAGCCAGTACCTATGCCAGATTTATGTGACTGGGGCAAAGTGCATAACTGTCGTTTGTGATGGCTGCTCATCAAATCTGATCATGTTCAGAGTTACGGGTATAGAATTCAACAAGCTGAATCAAAATTCATTCCAAAATCCTGCCTCCCCAGACGAACTGGTTTGCGCATATTAGATGACTGCCATATGCTGAAGCTTATGCGCAATTACTATCAGACAAGCAGGTAGGTAATTACAGACGGTAACGGGGACCAAAGAAGATAGCGTTTCATCCAGCAGTAGCACGATTTCCAGGAATTTGAGGGACTTCAGGCAGCAAATAAACTGCGCAGAAGTTACATGGAATGGCGCAGGCAAAAGATGAAGGTCAAACCTTCCATGCAAACTAGAGGTCGAACCGATACAGTACCCGGTTGTACCCGTACCGGTTTGATTTTGTACCCGTACCGGTACCAGTTTGAAAATCCAACCGGGTACTGTACCGGTTGGAACCGAAGTTGCCACGATTTTTTGGTGTTTTAAAGGAATGCAAACACTCATGTGTGGCACATCATTCTTGGTCAATTTTTCCCCAGGAATTCAATGGGATGGACAAAATTGAAGTATCTCTTAAAGAGGAAGAATTAAAAAAAAAAAAAAAAAATCCGTATCCGGTTCACTCAACCTGTTTGCAATTAGCGCTTTAGCATGATAGCTGATCATGCAAAGATGAAGATCATGCTATAGTGCCAACTGCTGCAGGTCCTCACTGCCCAAAGTCTGGGCAACAACTGACTGTTCAGCTCAGGAGTCCCATCTTTTATATGCCTGTGTGACCCTGATGAACATGGGATTTTTTAAAAAGTGGGTGGAGCTTGTACACAAGGTACCTACCAAAGGTGAGAAGCTCCTCCCACAACCAGGGTCAACACCATATCCCAGCATATAAAAAGGAACAGCTAGAGCAGTTTACATCATTCTGTTGTAAGGTGCAGAGCTGAACTGATGATGTGAAGAAGGCACAGCTTTTTGGGAAGAGAGTGTCATACCTGCTTGCGTAGTCAAGTCAACCCTGCTTGTGTCAATCAGATGTTTGCAGCCCAAACTCTTGGAACAAACTGGCATTAATTAGCTCAAGAGTCAATTCTTATTCTGCCTGGCTTTGTTTATGTGGCGTTTTTCTTTATCTCCTAAATGCTTTTTTTATTTTGGTCTCTGGATTTATTATGTATGTTTTTCGATTTGTTCTTTCTTTTGTTTGGTCTTCCACAATTTCTTCTCCTTCCCAATCCCTGCTATATCTACTTCCTTTCTTGCAATGCATCTTGTCAGGTATAGTGGCATGTAGAAAAATTGCATCTGGAAATTTGGTTGCAAGAGTTGGGTTGTTGTGTTGAAAATTTCTCCAGTTTTTTTTTTTTTTGAAGTGCCCTGTGATAAGCCTTTGCTGATCTTTGGGGGAACTTTGGCCTCAAAGAACACATTTCTATCTATCTATCTATCTATCTCGCACAATATAACTGCCTATGAGGCGTCTTGTGCATACCAGACAAATGACCTCAAAACTTAGACTTCTAAGAAGCCCAAGAGTCAGTCATAAGTTGAGCAGGTCGACGTCATTTAAGGCCAACAGATAATGAAACAAAAAGCAAGAAACAAGAAACAAAAGACCTACCATAAATCCATCCTTGTTGCATTTCAGATTCTCTTCTTCTTATTCTCCGATTTAAAATGATTCATCCGTTCAATTTTCACGTCATCCGTCACTTGGGTCCTTTTCATCCCTTTCCTTTTCGATAGAGTGTATAGGTTGCTCCAAAGCCGTCTCTCCGATGCACATTTATCTGCATTTTTGGGGAAGCGCACCACTTCAATGTCCTTTCGTAAACAAGATTTCCAGTTGTTCAAGATTTCCCGCAATTATGTATCGATATGCCATTGAAATTAATGCATTGAACTAGCAAGTTGAATTTGAAGTAGATTTTTCCTAACCTCCTAAACTTCTCTGAAATTGAAAGAAAGGGAAGAAGAAATTACATTAAAATTTGTGAACCTTCTATAATGTGTACCTGAACGCCCCACAATCACAATGACAGGAGCATCAATGCACCCTCACATGAACTCACCCATAAGTCAATCCTCTAACATGTCCTCATCATTAAAACAAATAAATTGTATTCAAAAGAAGCTTTATACCTTACCACCTCAGAAAACTCCTCTGACATAGGAAGAGAAGTAAGAAAACTTACATTAAATCTCAACATTCTATATTGAGTTGCTCCTGCACCCTCCACACTCACCATGACAGGAGCAACAATGTACCCCCAACTTGAACTCCGATCTCAAAAATCAATAAGGAGATCCCGATTTTTCCATAATCCGAAGGTAAGTAATCTCCATAATCAAGTATCTCATCCTGAAAAATAAATCCGTTTGAATTAAATTAGTCTTGTAAACCTTCATCAAACCTTTGAATCTCCTTCATCTTTCTCCGCGATATAACTCCTCTTGTACATCATCATTATCATTTCATTTCGTTCCTGTTTTTTCTCTTCTCTCAACATGCGAAGAATGTCTATATCGCCAACCTCGCATGTCTGAAACTATTGAAATCTCATCCTCTAACAAGTAACTCTCCTCTACTTGTAGAAAATATGCAGCTGAAAGTAATATCATCTCAATATCAATCACAGCTATTATTCCCCGTTCCACATCCAACCAGCATGCAACTGAAATTCTTTAAATAAAACCTCAAAACAGATGTAAGGATCAGAAACTTCTATCATGCCTGTTTCATCTATTGCAAACTTCAACTCCTCATGCAACTACCATTCTTCGATCTAAAAGACCAAAGAATTAATGTTATGCCCCATCTCCGATCATACACTCGCCAAAATACTCTTCCAGTCTGTTACGATCGCAAGATCATAAATACTCGCACATGTTATCAACTGCGCAACGACAATTTTCCCACGTGTCTGCCACCGATTCCTGAAATTTAAAGAATTGAAAGAAACATATTAAATCCTGTAAACATAACATAACAAAGGTTGTTTGGCATACGTGCATGCTCCGCCAAGTGCAATGCTCCTAATCACAAGGAGCCGGCGCCCTCACCGATGGTTATGCCAACCACCGAGCAGCCACTTGACGAGTCAAACTCCCGCTTGCTATACTACTTACTCTTGCTATTCTCAAAACTTTCTTTCCACCCATCATCAACTCCACATTCATACTTCCTTATAGCACATCAAACAGGACTTCGACTCCTCACGCAGCTACCAATCCTTGACCCAAAAACCCAAAGAGTTCCTGGGTCAAAGAAAAAAGAGGGTTCAAAGAACACATTTTTCATGCACCCAAAATGTAATCGACATTTCAAAATGTCTTCAGTTTCTGGTAAAAATGAATGGGCAACTTCAAAGTTCAAACAGCAATAACTTGGTAAAAAATCAACATTTTTCAATTTGGTTTTGATTTTTGGGGTCACAAAAGAGGTGGCTTTCTGCACATCCACAAAGTTGCAACCGGTACATGCGTACCGGTACCCGTACCGGTTGCTGTACCCGTACCGGTTGCCGTACCCGGTTCAACCTGTACCGGTTCGACCTCTAATGCAAACGTTGAGCAGGTCGGTTGCAAGTTGCAAGGGCTTTAGAATTTTGCTATCAGGTTGGAATTTCTGGATTCCTGATGTGCAACTAACTGCTCTGTTTGTCCAGAAAATTAACGACATTTTCACCTCGCTGAACTTATGCAATCAAATGGACAATGGTTGGAAAAAGCCTGTCAGACAGTGCAACGAGGCAGACTGCGAACAGCTGATAGCCAGTTCCATTGAATATCTTCGGGGTGTCCGAACAACTGAAGGCGAGCCCTCAATTACAAGCTGTCAAAAAGTTCCTGCTCTTGGTTTCATCCTTGACCTTATGAGCTGCCGTCAATTAGCACAGTCTCCAGTTTGGAACAAGAACCCGACCCTTAAGTTTCTGACGACAAGAAGATTAAGCCAGGACCACCTTGAGCTATCTTTCAGCATTATCAGAAGTCGAAGTGGCCATAATAATAATCCTCAGCTCTTCCGTTCAAGGCTGTTTATCACAAATGCCTGTTAGCTCGGATATTGCCTCCTTCTTCAGGAAATTGTTACCTGACAACCAAACATACGGATCCCCATGAGCAAGAAATGCAAGAAAATATTTGCACAATTGGACTCGTCAGTGTTGTCAGAATTCACTTTCAGTATTTTGGCAAAAACGAGCGTCTGTCCACCAAAACGTTTGATCACTGCAAGGGATTTTGAAGGTTTTGTGTATCGATCAGAGGATGCAGTTCGAACATTGATCATAGCAGAAATGATTTTGCGGAGAGACAAGCTAAACAACACATACACGCACTGGAAAATCCACGACAGAAAAATTGAAGCGTAAAATCTTCTGACACGCTTATGAAAAACGTTTATTTTGCCACTGTGAACACCTGTTTGAAGGGGTGGAATTCGGTGAAGAATCCCATTATTCTCAGCTTATCAAAGGCATAGTCAAGAAATTTTTTTTGAGGTCCTTCAATCCGGCAGACCATCTCAAGCTGATCCTTTTCAAGGGACAGTGAAATGTGAGTTCAAATTCATTATAATGGGCCTTTCACCCTTTCAGTTCTATTTATCATTGAGTTTTTTATAGGCTCTCTTTGGCAAAGAAATGTCATGAGTTTTAAACATTGGTTCCCTTCTCGCATTATCACTTTGTTATGCTACCTACCCAATTTCCCACATGAAAAATGTCAGACATCCTCTCAGTTGCCAATTCAGCACTGGCTTGCGGCAGAGACATTCTGCCTGGATGCAAGATGCACACATTTCTCCAAATCGCACACGCTGTTGCTGCTCGAAACTGTTTTATTGTATTGAATTCACTGATCGGGGCCGAGTAAGTTCCTGTTGACTCCACCGTTCGCTGCTCGTGGACGACAGTTATTGCGTGCCAGTATCACTGGCTTTATTCCCACCAGCAAGGATGCAAATTTTCAGAAATTTTCTTGTGCTGGTACCCCATTTCAATGATGTTTCGGGTAAGTGGCAACAACAGCGATTGGCTGTCAATTTATTGAAAAGCAGATGATGTGCCTAGCGATATTTTTCGATAGTAACGAGGTACTCTCCTCTTGTTTTATTTTAAAATCTGAGATTTGGCAGCAAAGTGTGACTTCATGAGCAACAGATGGTCTCGCGTGGAATTACTTCATTTGTATGTTTGAATGTTTCGTGTGAAATATTGCAAAATATGAAAGAGGACGAAAAAAGTTTAAACTTCTTGTCTTTTGTTTTTCCATTTCCCAGATTTGTTTCTGCAAGTGGCAAGTGCCACTGCGGAGTAAATGTTTGATTTTTCCAGTTAGGTCTCACAGGGTTTTCAAGGGCTCCTTTTGCAACAAAAAGCTGGTACTCATGCAGCCGCCTGTGTCTGCAGGTCAACAAAGCGGGAACTGGAAATGCATCCACAGTCCAGGTTTGAGCCATGAAGCCCCCCAAAAGTCTGACAGGTATTTGACAAAACAGCTGCCAGTTTTACACCTTGAGAAATAAAAACTTTTCCAAAGGCATTTGTCAAAAATGTCAAAATGAAAATCTTCAATTTCAAGGCTTTTCAATATTTCAAGGTCGACCTTTGGAATTTAAGGTGCTATCCAGGTTTTAAGGTCCGCCTGTCAACCCTGTGATGCTCTCAATAAACAAAAAGGGTAACAAAGATTATAATATTCATTCCACAGATTAACAGACCACAAATTGTTGCATTCCAACTCAGCCAATGTCGAAAATGTTCCCTGACCAAAGCCAAAAAATATGAAGATTTTGTACAACACACAGAAAAATATCTAAAGGTTTGTCCAGCAAATAGTCTTGCAAGGAAAATCACATTTTCTGTATTATTTTCTAAAATAGGAATCTAAAGTTCTAACTTTTGAATTGACCTCTCTCGCTGACCGTGGACTAGAAGGGGGTTGCTTTCGCTTTGCCGGTTGTGCCATTAGCTGTTCAGCACGGAGTTCCGAAACAACCTCCTTGTTGAGGCACAGATCGATGTGAGCATTGAATTCGCACAAACTAGAGGTGTTCTGAGGCTTTGAACAGACTGGACAAATGTATGAGCAACAGTTATTGTTTAATTCCGACTTCGTGTAATTGGAGGGAGGCACAGGATCAACTGCCTTTGAGCAATCTAATTGGTTTCCGTAACCACCACACTGAGCCACATCTGAAGACAGTGTGATGCCAGGATCTTGCGATTCACATGGACTGAGACTCTTTGAACATGCTGGCACCTCTGCAGGTACAACAGAGTTATTTGCAGTGAAATCTAACGTCTTCTGAAGACTGCCCTTCGAGAGTTTGATGTCCTCTCCAGAGCTGATCTTTGACAGTCGTACACCCATCAAGCGTAAGCAAAGTCCGGCAGGCCTGGCAGCATTCCATTCGTTGATCAGTAGGGTTTTAGCAACTCCAAAAATCGTGGCACAATCGTTCGTCTGCTTGGATATGCTCTGCACTTTCGTTTTGACTTCAAAATCGGAACACTTCCACTTGAGAGTGACAGCCTTTCCAAATATATTCCTGTCGTTCATCTCTCGGGACAACTCGCTGCAGAGATACTTGCAAGTTTTAAGCAATTCTCCGAGGTCACGGCAATCCTTGAATGTCCGTTCACAACTGATGGATTTGCGACCACCGTCAGAACTGCTGAAAACATTCGAGCTGCCAATTCCGAGGGCTACACTCATGAAAAAATGAACGGAATTTTCGGAGAAGAGTAGCCTCAATATTCCACGTTTCGACCAGAGATCACCGCAACTGGAGACCCCAATCGACCGTAGCAGCTGCTCTGTAACACTTCCAATCCCCGGAACCTTTCTAACAGGAAGATCTTTGACAAACTCCATGATTGTGTCCCTTGATGAAGCCAAATAAAATTGGCCATTTGGTTTGTTCATATCAGTGCCAACCTTTGCCAGCATGGTGTTTGGACCAATGCCTAAACAGAAATAATAATAAAAAAAATTGATTAAATGTGGGCAACATTGGAGACTCTATCAAAGAGTCAATAAGTGTGTTTTAGAGTGATAATAGCTTGCCCATCAAGAACTGGGCTTATGAGAGGGGCAGAAAATAACATTGGTGACAGCTTTGCTCTGGAGACAACAAAAAGGAAATATCAAAATGAAATTTATTGATCCCATCAGCCTAAAATATCACCAGCAACTTTAACTTTTTCCAGCACTCTCAAATCAAAGAGTTGAGAAGTTTTTCTTGAATGCAGGTCAAATTTCGAATGACAATGACAAATGTTCATTTCATGTCAATGAAATAATGATCATGAAATGAAATGTTCATATCAATGTTCCAGTCAAAAATATCTATTTAAAGTTAAAAAGAGGCAACTTTGTAAAAAAGAAACTCAGCTCAGAGTTCAGGGCATTATCTTTCTGCTCTTCATGGATATCAAATTTTGTCTACGACTGAGGAAAAAATAAAAGTCTGACGAGGCTAGACCAATCCACAGAGAGGTGCAAAATTGAGTCACGTGACAAGACTGTGGTACCCCAAGTGGAGCACCTGGGAGCATTGCCATGCCATAGCCATAAAACTGCCATGCCATGGAAGCAACATGAAAATGACCAACAGTTGGAGAGATCAAGGTGCCCTTTTCCCCTCTTACCATTTCTATTTTCTTTGATCTGTGGTTCATTGAAGAGAAAAAAACTGAACAATTTTCAACAGCTTTGCAGTACAAATAGCAGTACACCAAGGACAGTAACCCAACTTCACTCTTAAAATGTGAGTAAAAAACCCTAATGCCCAGTTTATCCAACGAGAGTTAAACTCTAGTTAACCTATGGTTAGCTAATCATTGATTAGTTATTTAACCAATGGTTAAACTCTAGTTAACGAGTTTGGTTTATTGGCACTTTTTAACCTATAGTTAGCTAATCATTGATTAGCGAGTTAACCATAGGTTAACCTATGGTTAAGCACAATTTTGACAAATTCGGCGGCCATTTTTAACCATCGAAATTCGCGTATTTTCTCAACATTTATTTTTGCTTCTTGCCAAACCCATTTTTGCGCGTTCCATAACTTGTCCGAAGCGCTTTATTTTTATTGGCTTCGCGTTTTTTATCTCATTGTTGCCATGGAAACGCATTTTAAAACAAATTAGCAACAATTTGGGCCGATTTCTGTGTCGACACTGTTGTTGAAAAGGTGCATGTCGTGCGGATCAGAGCACGATGTGTTAGCATTTTTACTAAGTGTTTTGGCTCTTTTGCGATTATTTTTTATTGTACTCCCAATTCCCTGTCTATTTCAATCCTTTCAATTGAAGAAAGCACATGTCGGAACAGATGAAACACGAAGAATTTGCGTAAAAAGTATAGGTATTTTCATGTGTTGTAATTTATTCAACCCAGTACAAATAATTTTGAACTGAAACGCTGCTGCGTTTAATTCCGACCTTGTGAACGTGCCTGTGAAACATCCTCGCAAATAATTTGGGTTGTCGGTTGCTTGCTGGACACTGAAAAAAGTCAGAAAAACGGCCAAATTCCTTCAAAATAAAAATCTCCGCGACTGCCAGTGCGGCCTCATTCTGTCATTTTCGGCAAAATTGAGCAGCACTTCAGAAAACGATAAGTTTCTTTGAGCCATTCACATTGCAATTGACCAAGCTTAGGTGGTGGGGCCTGGTCCGCCCCGTCAAGTGAACTATTTCTGGAATATAAGACCCTGGATTTGAGAAGGGGTCAGAACTGCTGTTAACACAGGATCAAAATTATTTTTGCTGCGGAAGTGGGTTTGCCTGCTTCACTTTTCTTCAGCATGTTCTTCATCCATCTGTGGAGGATATTGCCCTTAGTCATTGTTGGTATTGATGGACTGATCTCCGAAGATGACAATTTTCATCATCCACATTTCACAAGTTTGCAAGTGCCTACTGCATATGTGAACTCAACTGTTGATCTCAGAGTGTCCAATCTTCAAGAAGCCGGTCCAAGAGTTAGTTCCCTCAGGCGAACAACCTCAATTTATGATAGAACTTTTTGTGACAATAGCAGCAATTTGATTGCAGATGGATCTATTGTCCATTCAGTGGATGGTGTGTTACTTCTTTCTCCATCTTACTACCGTTATGAGATGTTAAACAGAAGGAGTAGAAG
>JASGXE010012963.1:0-19004 GCA_030068105.1 Sinentomon sp. SZTP_YWyxl
CGGACTTGTGCGGAAACCGGTACTCTTTAACTACTCTCCTGATGGCCGCAATTTCAAGCGTTTGCATCAGAGCAGCCACTTGATGTAACGTCAAATTTTGCCATCAAATTCAGCGCTCTTTGGACATTCCCGAAGAGCTGCATTTCGTACGGGGATGCTGCCGACCTTGAGTTTCCAGGGAGAGCGCTACTGGAACCATGCAGGGGCGAACGGATCCCTCTCCCTTGACTTTCCAGAGAGATAGTGAGTTTGAGCTCAGGAAATGAATGAGTCACATTCACCGGCTGCTGTGAAAGGACAAATGGTGAGCCAGATGGCCATGTATTTCGATGATTTTGGTGTCAGAAGATGGGTCAGAAATCGATGAACAACTTTCCAGCAGGTCGATCCCATGTTGCGACGGAAAAGTTCGTGCTGCAGTCCATTTTGCAAACTAAAGGGCGGATTTTTGAATGTCTCGGAAACGGGCTTTCAAATCTCGGAAACGTTTTCGAATTTTCACAAATAAAATGTTGAAATCTCTTGATGATTTGGTAATCTGCATTCTATTGGATCTCTTTCCACACCAAAATTATCCAAATCCATCCAGAACTTTTCAAATGCGAACAGTTTTTAACTGAACGCAACGTTCCCGAAAAGTGGGATTTTGCAGCGCTTTGCAGGAGGCGCTTTGGATGATGCAGACTGGAGAGATTTCTCCTATGCTTATACGCCGAATCTCTCCGGTGTGTATATCGACCCCTTCCTCCACATGCATTTTAAATGGGTTGTCCGTCTTTATTACACCCACCTGACAGGAGAGAATTGTTTTTTTCAGAAATCATTTCCTGAGACGCCGGGTTGGACATCTCTTACATACGTTTTGAGATTTGCCCAAATTTCGTAACTCACCTTATTTCCCTCGTAAAGGGTGCAATCACTAAGTGCCTCGAATCGTACCCGCAAATCGGTAGTTTGTGATATTTTGGCATTAACTTGTAAAGTGGCGACTGCTCGCACTTTTTGTTTTGTAACGAGGGCAAGAACGGAAAATCACCTCCGGCGTAAAAAAATATGGCGGTTGCATGAAACCTTTCCTGGGGCGTGTTTATTTTGCGAAAATGTTCGTTACCAGACGAGTTGGTCGAAATCACTCGGGTTTTATTTGTGCCGATTTCAACCGCTTTGCGTTTTATTTATACTGCTTTTCGTAACCAGACAGGTTCGGCGGAAAAGTTTTTCGAATCGATTCCAACCTGGTTTTCCGTCAACCAATCACCGTGTCGTCTGAAATTTGGCTCCGCCCAACAGTGTTGAAATCTGTTGGCGCAAATAAAACAGGCCATACCCCGGTTCAAAACTGAGACGTTTCGGTGACGTGTGGCTGACGTTGATTCCAACCGGGTTATAATCAGTTTTCGCAAAAAAAAACACGCCTCTGTGGTCACTATAGAAGGTATAATCGTAAATATCGAAAGATATGAATGCTTTAAATTTGGGAGCGGTTGCACTGACTCACACTTTACGGTATATCGATTCCATGCGATGTGCACGTAATTTATATTTCTCTTTTTTCATATGATTTGGTTACTTCAGTCTTCTAAAACCGCAACCTTTCTCAATCTCAGACTCTATGCTTTCAGACTTTTATCGTTTGCCATTCGATAGAATGTAACACGTTGTTCTAGTAAAAATTAATTGTGATGCCTTTTTCTCCCACACTAAACAAATTCTCTCAAAATTTCACCGCCTTTTACTCGCCAGTCTTATTTGATTGTTTGATTTGTTCTGCTGCCTTAACTAGTTGCACTACATTTTTCGGCTGATTTGCGAGGGCTTGCTCTATGGGGATTTAGCACGCCATTTTCTGACGAATATAGGGACAGAAACTTTGAAAAGAAAATTCCTTAGCAAACTTTCACTGCAGTTCACAAGTATACGTAGATCACTGTTAAGATGCTTCGGGACTTCTTTTTACAGCTGGAACATCATTTGCACTGATCAATTGATGGGAGTTGGCAGGCTATTCTTCCGGATGAAAATTTCACAACTCTTTGCAGCCAGCAGTGAGTCAAGAAAAGCTTTCACGAAACCGAAGAATTTCGTTCTTTTCCAACATTATATGTGGATTAAAAATCTTCAGAATTTCAAATAACTTGAACCAGTCCTTGTACCAGCAAAAATCACGTGAGAAAACCAATGTTAGAATTTATTGATGTGAACGAATCATTCAATAACATGTGGGAAAGAGAAAAAGATTTGGGAACTTTGAAGGTATTTGAGGTAATTGAATTGGATATTTTGAACACTAGTTCTCAGAGACAATCGCCCGTTGAGTAATTTCGATAAGGGTTTTGGGACAATTATGAAATATATAAGTATTGAGTGTTGTGAAGTAATAGAAATAAAATCTGGCTCATAATTCTGCGGTTGTCGAATTCCATAAGGATTTATGAGACAACATGTTGCCACGTTCGTACGCGACGTAAGTTTTCACCGCAGAACATTTCAAGTTTCAGCACAGGTTCTACGGAACAAGCTACAGATAAAATATTCAGTGACAAGTTATGCTCTCCAATCCTCGACCTTCACGCAGTGCCCCACAAATATCCAAAAAGCCCAATTTGTAATTGTCGTGGTACAACTCATATATGCAGATAGTGGATCACCATACAAAAGCCAATTTTCGATGAGATGTTCGTAAAAGAAATCTGAACATAAAATGTTCAGTGAAAAACGTTGTCAGGATGTCCTCAAAAATTCTCTGGAGAAATTGTTCAGCGGTTACAAGAACGTCAGGCAGAAAATTAATGAGCTTGGCAAGCGACACAATAAAGAGTTTCAGACAAAATCTTTTTATCGTTTAGGAGACACCATGTAGCCTGAACGAAATGATTAACACATTGCAGGTTGTGGCGTAATGCCTTTTCATTTTGCTGACTGCAAAGCAAGCACAAGACAAAGACAAACCAAACCCACGGGCTAATTAGTTTGTTTTCAAAATTTTAAACTACACGGCAAGTGAGAGCATTAGCGCAACTCAATTTTCTTATTAGGCGATGCTAAATCCGTCTCCAAAATCGACTAGTCAACTTAGGGCTGGCTTGTAATTGCAGCAAACAGCCCGATTTTCGTTGCAGTCTACGTCCCTCTGTTGTCCTATACGTTTGCTCAAGTTCTCTCTGAGAAAATTTGATCAAAAGTCGACAGATATCCAGTTCCTGTATTATCAACATCATCACCAATAATCTACTGATAATGGCCGAAATAACATCAATGGCCGTCTGGTGATATATTACACTTGTTTCGTGAAGCAGAGGCTTCAAGGTTTGGAAGGAGCCTTCTGGCCTGATAGTTGTTCGTCAGTGAAGCTGAGGTTTTGGACTGAAGTAAGACATTCCTTGTCCACGATTGTCAGCCACTTAACCGTGATGGCCAATCGCCGACCAGGGAAGTAGTCATCGGTGTTCCGGGGAGACAATCAGACTCAATCGTGGTTACAATTCACTTAACGGTAAATTGTAAACGAGGCTAGTATTCCGTTTGGTGGTGTTATCACCCGTAAACCATTGGAATCTACGTTCAGTGACTTGAAACTGATACGGTACCCAGCCGTTAGTTGTTTCGGATTTTTGTGAGTTGCATGAACAAAGATCATGCCTGCATGTATGGAGACAATAGTCTGCTAGTAACATTTATCCGAATCTGAGTTTGCTCCCGACTGAACTCTAGGACGGAATCAGAATTAGAAGTAAACACACTTCTAGTTTAGGTGGTTGAACATTAGAACTGGTGAAGCAACACGTTCTGAGAGTGCCCGAACTGTATCAATTCTTGTTGCTGTGGTTGAATCATCACTCAATAGTGTAGAAGGCAACGCCTGAAGTACTACGGAACTCTTCGGAACTTTAGCACTTCTGGGTGCAGTGCCTGGCCAAATATTGGTTGGGAGTGACGGTTGGCCGCACTTGAATTGTTCCCGAACTCTATCAATTCTTGTTCCAGTTTGTACCTTCGAACATTCATTGGAGAGTGAGACCAATAGGTAACATCGGAACTTTTGTGGACCTATAATATTTCTAACCGCATTGATAAAACAATTTCTTGGAGTGCAAGACAACAAGTTAGAAGTTGTCCGGAACGATAGCAGTTGTTTTTGAAGTGGTTTGAAATTCAATGGCGAGAAAGACTAGCAACATTTTAATTGCTCCAGAGCTGCAGGATTTGACAGTGGCTGGATTTTAATGCGAGTGAAGAAAGTTTGAACTTCAACTGTCTGGGATATTCGACGATTGTGGTCGATCATCAGTGACTGATCATCCATTTGACATTGGATGAGTAACATTTCATTATAACATCCGTGCTGTAAACAATCATTGTTGTAGTGTTTCTGGGTAAGCATATTGGAGATTGAAGACTTCAATCTCTTTTTCGAACAATTCGGTTGTAAGTGGAAATCGCTGAGAGTGCATGCCAGATAGATGCTTGGCAAGACGTTTGAGGGTGACTCTGCAAATTGACTCTGTTCAATAGTGATTCAACAACTACCACCACTTGTGAAGAGAGGCAACGTTAATGGACATCGTTTTCCCATCGGTCTTTTTAATAACTTATATTCTCGTTTTATTGACTTATTTGTGGTCTTCCACTGCAAGTACAGCGGAAGGTGCGGCAATTCAACAAATCTCTTGCAGCAGAGGAGGTGCGCTTTTTACAGTTGAAATACTTCTGGCGTAACAATCGTCTCTGCAGTAGTGGAGCAGCAAGAACAGACCTTGAAGAAGGTGCAGCAGCCAGTGGACACTTTGTAACAGGTGAAGAATCGGGTGGATATCTTGCAGAAGGCCTTCCTGGGAATCATTAAGGCCTTGCTGAAGTGCAGAATCATTTCCATTGGAGACAATTATTTCATGAGAATCATTGGAAGCAATTGATCAGATAAATTTCTGTTGGAGGCAATTTGTCCGGATTCATTTCCATTGGTTACAGTTTCATCAGAATTATTTCCTTTGGATTCTATTTCCCATTCTTGTCTGATTAACAGCATAAAGTTCCCCAACTTGGTAAGTTTCGATAACACTACTGGTCAATAAAAGCTTGACAGGTATCTGCAAATTTCTGGCACAAATTCAAAAAAGACCCAATTCAGTATGAATATGTTTTTGATCGTACATTGTGATGCGTCACTTTTCTGTTGATGATGTGCCAATGTTCACACTTAAAAATGTTGAGTAAAATGTGACCCAAGTTGGGTCAAATTTCACCCAACTGTTGAGGCAAATATGAGGCATCCCTTTTGGGGTCAATTTGACTCAAGGTTGTTGGGTCAACATTTTGACCCAACAAAATGGGTCAAAAGAAAAACCCAACCGTTGGGTGAATTTATACCTTTTCCATAGTTCAAGATGACTAAAAAGTTGGGTCATTTTTATCATTCATTGTTGGGTTAAACTGATGCTACTTGGAGGTTATATTGACCCATTCAGTTGTTTAAAATCTGAACCAATATTGGGTCATTGCAATTATATTTCAGAGTCAATTCAAAGCATTGATTTGTGAGGCTGTTGATCCACTGTTGGGTCATATTAACATAATTTCTGTGGTAATTTTCATTCGCATGAATTGTTAGAATTTAGGAGCAAATGTTGAGCAAATTTCAGCGTTTCTTTCACACGGTTGTTCAGCAAGATCGGCAGCAAAGTGGTTCTGAACACAATCTTCTGCCAATTACTAGAGAAAACATCCAGTTGTTTATTGACCAAATTGGTTCTGGTACAAATTGGATCTCAGATGTTTCATGCGGTTTAGATGCTGCAGAAATGTCTCGGAATTTTTGTTTGAATTTCAGATGAAATTTAAGAACTCGTTATCAATCCTTAAACTTCATGCTATAAAATATAAAAATGGACCTTTTTGAAATTTAAGAAATTCCATTCCTTAAATTTCATGAGAATGAAAACCTTCACATTTTGTTTTTTGAATTTCAGATGAAATTTAAGACCGGATGACCAGTCTTAAAATTTCAAGCAGAAAATCATCTAAATTTTTTTTATATTCCGTGATAGAATTTAAGGACTGGACAGCCCTTAAATTTCACCCCGTCCAAACTGCATGAAACATCTCAGAGTCAGTTTGCAAATGGAATCAATTTGGTCAATAATAACGATAGTTTTTGTCTATATTTTGCAGAAGTGTAAAAAACCGAGAAATTGCCGTTCTTGTCTGAACAACTGATTACAAAAAAATGCTAAAAGTCGGAAACGGGTTTTGAAAACCAACAAAAACAAACCACGTGTGGGTTACAAATTTTCAACTTCACGGGCTGATGAAAAGAACCAAGCTTGTCAAGTTGAAACGACTGCCTGCCGATCGAGAAAAAGACCTCCAGGAAAATCCCACAGTGCGACAGACACAGAGTTGAAGTGACCTCTGTTAATGGGAAATGCACCCGCACGTGCTTAAACGGAGTCGAATCTTGTCAGCAAAGCATGTGAACATAGGCGGGGGAGCGTATTATCCTGTTCAGGTATATGCACAGAATCAAGTCTGCAGGAAAGGAATGCGTGCCCATGTGTGACACGGCAGCATACGAATGGAGAGTGTGAGCTGGATGGGGTGGGATTGACAAATGGCCGGAGTGCTGAGTCGAAATGCATTCTCTGCGTAGCAGGCGGGCCGCATACGGTGGTATTCGTTGTCGGGGTCTGCATTGTTTGCGGTTGGCGCATGGACAGAAAGGAATTCAAGGCGGCGATGACCCAGCCTTGAGTTATTTTGGGAGACGTTTCCAGCTTTGGGTATAATTTTTGATCCAATGTTGTGTAAAATTTTGGTCCCCAACATTGTGGTCAACTTGACTACCTGCATTGTGTTGGAAAAACGAACCAATGTTGAGTGAAAATAGCCCATTTCCTGTTGACCCAGCAGATTGAGTCATCCTGTCACCCAACATTTTTAAGCGTGTTGTGTCATGAATCTAATTGCGTCTAGCCACATACGTCAGCGAAATCAATGACGTGTCAAAATTCAATGCTTTAGGGTTTGATCTTGGACGTCACAATAGGTATATCGTCGAGGAATATCAGCTTTTTTACAGTCAAGCAACTGAGACAGATAGATTAGCTTCAGCCCTAATAGGAGTGGCTCTCGGAACAATAATTCTTAAGGTGGCTATTCGAGAAGATGTGTGTTAAGTTTGATATGCGATTGAACGATGTGTGAGTGACAATCCACAGAGCTAGAGAGAGCCCGATAAAAAGAGCCAAAAATAATGATCATTTGAAATCATTTTGAACTCGGATCACCGATCTTCAATTGTGGTCAGACACAAAAAAGAATTCATTAACTCGACTTTCCTTGATTGTAGGGCATTTGAAGTCGATTTTGATTATAACGGCCTACAGCCTTTTGCTTATAATTCCATAAGTTTTGAAATTTTAAACTCTCAATATTCAAATCTCGGCCATTCTCAAATAAATTGCACTACCTGCTATCGATGTTCAGCCTGCATCAGATATGAATTCACTGAACACAGTGTCATGGGACAAATTTGGGTATAAAAAAGTCATTGGCAGTTACGATTTTAGTGAAGGGTCAAGTTCACACACAGGTCAGCCATCAGCACAAGTGTTGAGGTCATACAGCCGCATTGTAATGAGAGATATTGCTGTGTAATTTTTGTGGGTCTGGAAACTTTCCACACTTCGAGAAATAGGTACCTGCCACAAATTGGCCATATTTTTTCAAAAAGGAGAAACTTTTGCAAACACATTTCCTTCACAATGAAGAGGCAGCAGGTTTTTTACCTGCAATGCCTCAAATTCAATTCAAACACCTGTCAAAGCAATGCCAAAAGACGTACCCATGTATCATTAATTTGTAAGCAACCGAACCTTAAAACGAAACCCACCTAAAGGTGCCGTGGCATGATTGTCGAGTCCATTAATTAAGATTTTCCATCCAGTACTTTAGCCTAGGCACAGAAAGGCATACCTCAACCAAAGGCTTACCTGCAGCAATCGCATTGCTCCTATCATCATGCGCATTAAAGCGCATAAAGTAGATAGTTAGTCTTAAAGTTAATGAATATCATAAGGCTACTCGCATATTCACTCTGTTCTATTCAGGCTTTGCGAAGCAATAATCAGGACTTTTATCCAGACTGAGTGCCTTTAAATAAAGGGATCTCCTACTCGTAAATTTGCACGGCCAAGTTTAATAACTCTGTGAGAAAACTTGACTAAAAAGGACCGATATTGCTTCTGACACAACGAAGCATTAGTTATGGGAGCTCATCAATGATTGGTGTTCTTAAAATAATTAATTGTGGCCAATTGGCTGTCTCTGGCCTGAATGAACAGCAATGGAGATGATAATGTTTTTCAGGTGCCACTGTAGTTAAGTCACATTGGTAGATGTACCTGGGCTGTACACGGTGCCGCCGAAATGATAAATGGGCACACTCACCAGAGTCTTGATCATTGCTTGTTTCAAAATGAAGCTTCCGTTCCACAGATTTATTTCCCAAAACATAGAGCAAAACAAGAATTGGTTCAGCGTTCAACGCAACAATGCCAATATCGATTGAAAAGGAAGAAAGAAGAAAAAAATGTACTTGATCGGGAATGGGGAGCATTTCAGGGATTGGTACGCCTCCCAAACCCAACAAATGTTCGACTCATTGGAAACCTGGGCTGTACATAGGCACTGACGGTAAACGCAATTTTTAAGAGTAAGTTCTCCAAGGCAAACTGAAGGAATACAACAGGTAGAGAAGGTCCAAAGAATTGCATGGCAGCTTACCCTAATTCCGGTAGTTTGCGGTTATGCTTCGTGTAAAATCAATTCAATCCTTCTGCTAAAGGCAACCACTCTTCTTTCTGGGCTGCTGAAAGTGTGGTTAACATGTTTGGTGGTAAAGGCAATTACCTATCTACCAACCTACTTACCTATCTACCAACCCACCTACCAACTTACCTATCTACCAACCTACCTACCCACTTACCTATCTACAAACATACCTACCAACTAACCTATCTACCAACCTACCTACCAACTTACCTATCTGCCAACCTATCTACCTACTTACCTATCTACCAACCTACCTACCTACTAGCCTATCTACGAACCTACCTACTTACCTATCTATCTACCAACCTACCTACCTACTTACCTATCTACCAACGTACCTACATACTTACCTATCCACCAACATACCTACCTACTTACCTCTCTACCATCCTACCTACCTATTTACCTACCGACTTCACTGCAGAACATTTTTCTCATTTAATATCAACATCCTCATGTGCGCGCACAGGGATGTTGATATCGACACACATCATTACATTTAATTTCAGACGGAGACATCAAACTACAACCAAATTCAAACAAACTCGTTCCAAGGCGGACTCGCTTGATACCATTTTTCTCGATTGTCATGGATCTCAGATTGGCTTCTTTCCTCCTTCTCTTTTTATTATCTTTGATTACCTTTGTCTCGCCGAGTTTGGACCACTTGAGCAACATGTTGACCGCTTTACGCAAGGCTCATAATCTTCGGAAGGCATCTGCTAACCTGAGTAATTTGAGGCAGAATATTGTTGATCAATACAATCAGAAGAAGAAACTCGTATTGATAAGCGACGATCAGAAAAACTTGAAGAGTTACCTTTCATGGATTCAAGAAAACACTCGAATACCAAACGAGAGCATAACAGCATTGAATAAACTACTTTCGGCACTGCAATCAAGACTGTCCGAATTATCCAAAGAGATAGTCATCGATGCGGCAGATCCGAAGGTAGAAATCTTCAGCAACAACTTGACAGGCAGTGCTGACGAATTCGGGAAGTTGGTCGAAACTTTAGGCAGCATCTCTGATGATCAGTCGTCAGGTTCGTATACGGAGCTTATCAAAAGTCCTCGAACATTGCCGATATTTAAAGTACTTGAATGGTGGTGAGGGCTGCAGAGGTCATGATCACTTTGAGGTTGGATAAACACAGCCAACCACAAAGTGATTTAAAGTACTATGGTTAACACGGGGGTAATCTAATTTCCACAGGTCTTGGTGCAACTTCACTCCTTACGCGAGTGTCATGATGTTTTGCGGCGCATGCTGCCATTGATTCTAAATGGCGCTTGAGTTAATGATGACCTCCTACAGAGCTTCTGATCTCCTATGTTCCAGGACTTTTGATAAGCTTTAAATCACAATTTCGCAAGGTTAAATGAGGCTCATGTAACAGCAAGATGCTTGTTAAATTGAACTACTTTGGGATTTTTTGTTTTTCAGTGACGTGGATATTGGCCCGAAAAGAGGATAAGCGGCAAAACAACAAGATTCGGCTGTCTTCTGCAACAGCTCTTACATTTTGCTCGATTCTGCTGATGTTTTTAACAAGTATCGCAATCCAAAAATCAAATTCCCATACCGTATGGGCATTTCCCAACTTGTTCACTGAGTTAACTTGTAACGCTAGGTTTTTTCATTGAGGAAACTTCAAAATTTTCAAATTTTTTTTTATTGCATAGGCCTACAAAACGGTACCTACAAATTTAAAAAAAATCATCTGCATTGTTGAACCAAACTTTCTGTCTCCACCTCGCACCCGCATCACAGAATTTCTCACACTGTTCAACTCATGAATCATTCATATACTAAACGAATGGATACACCTATAGTGGAATAAAAATGGACTCTGCAATTTGCCAAAATTTGGACCTTATGCTCCTTGTGAAGCATATTTTTACATGCAAATGAGATGCCAGTTTGGAGTCAAATGCACCTCTGAGGAATTTCCCTAAATCTGTTATCTCGGATCACGTATGTCCACGAAAGTGGAAATTTATTCATCCGTGTGGGCCTATCTGTGGAAAATTTGAACGGCCCTGATTGTGTGTATACATGGAGTGCACGGTATACGTGATGCTGTGGCAGTACGTTGTTTGCTATCCGACGTATTGCTGAGGTTTCAGGAACACTGGGTAGTCCAAACATAACCGGCTAGTTGCGTTTTCTTTTCATCCCGTTTAGGCGGTTTTTGGTTTGAGCCTGGAGGTGTTTTAAGGCTCGCTTAAAAACTCAAGGCGGCTCGAGCATGTGTTTCTAACAACAGGAGCTCACAAAGATGGCACTGATCGTCGGCGATGGGTACAAAACGTCTAGGAAGCTGCCATTTTCTTCCACGAGTTGCATTGTGATAGGCATCAGCCGTCG
Source organism: Sinentomon sp. SZTP_YWyxl (assembly GCA_030068105.1). NCBI lineage: Eukaryota > Metazoa > Arthropoda > Protura > Sinentomata > Sinentomidae > Sinentomon > Sinentomon sp. SZTP_YWyxl. Next base: position 11,201 of record JASGXE010012963.1, read on the forward strand.
AAAACCACTATAAATTATCTCATGCGGAAGTTCATGGATTCCGACTCTGTAGCCCGTGAGAAAGGGCATGTGATGCCAAAGAGAGTCACTTGAGATTACCGGGTTGTCGACACTGGGTGATGTTCCAGTGTGGCCCAAAGACAAGCCAACATAAGGCCGCAATAGAAGTTTGCACCAACAAAAATCTGTGTTTTGATTCCTCAAGGCCTACAATACCATGACTAGAAAGTTCAAATCAAAGTTATCTGACCAAAAGGTCTTCCATGCCCTTTTTCTAAGGAGCTACTGATCCGGTCACCTGAAATTGCCGCATTAGGTCGTTTATTGTCGATTTCCTGGGCTGAGAGGCCTCTAAGATAGGCTTGTGGTAGATGATGGCGGCTTCCCGTATCGTCTTGTAGCTATCGCCGACGAGCAGTACCATCACGTGAAGTCCATGCTCGATTCCCCTTGAACCCGTAAACGAGCCTGACAACACCTCCAAGCTCAAACATGCCTTACCTAAACGGGCTGACAAGAAAAAATATCTGGGAGGTAAATTTTGGAACACCCAATTTTCAGGTGTGGTTTGGGATATGCTGATATTTCTTTCCCTCCATCGTTAAGAAATAAAAACATGTTGTGTTTGCTGCAGAAAGTACATCTCAATGAGACGTTTTCGTGCTGGGGATAGCTGAAATAAACTGCGAAAGTTTCTGTGACTATTGATTTCATTTTGTGCATTACAATTACCCACCAGAATCAATATAACGTGTTTTCTCCGCAATTTCGTTTGCGAACATTCCTCCTAAAATTCCAACAGTATTGTTCGAAGGCCATGCCAAAATCCAAGGCGTTGCTGGAAAACTAATTGATAGCCACCTCATTTTTGGACTACCGTCGCAGTTTCTGCATCACCTATCGGTATTTTCTGATTGAAAAGAGTGGTGCAATCCAGATTATCGAGGGGGTTCGGTCTTGTATTGCGAGAAAAAAATACGTAACAACCTGAGAGTTTCCCAAAATCAATTATGGGTGTTCGGCGGGCAAATTTTGGAACCTATATGTACTGAAATGATTGACATTTCCGTGTTTATTAGTACATTTCCTTGTTCTAAGTGTTTTAGTATTCTCACTGCTTCCTCCTGTTGTCATTTTTGGCTCGGAATAATTGTTTTTATCGTACTGCTATCATGTACCTTTTGCAGACGTGTTGTATTTCTTCTTATTTTTATTATGGCTTGCGGTTGGAAAATAATTGAAATCTGTAGTAGTTGCCTGTGTTAGCTCAGTGTTCGGTGAGCATATAGCAACAGCATGCTCTATTTTATCGATAACCGCACTCGGATGTGAGGCACTGAAGCACCGTTACGCGTACCGTCGCAAAACAAAAACAGACCGGGTCGCCTGCATCAACAGAAACGCGCAAAATAGTCAACCGCTTTACATTTCCACCACTTTTCAACTTTACACTTCATCTCAATATCAACGGATAATCAAGGCCATAGATGAGGTTCTTTCGCAGGAATTCTCAAAACCTTGTGGATTTGAACCTTATTCTAATGCTCAGAATTTGATGACTAATTTTATTTCACCATAAAACAGGCGCAGCAAAAGGTTCTGGCGGTGAGAAGCAGAAACGACCATCTTCAGTTTCGCCAGGAGGTTCGGTGAAATTATTAATGATTCTAGTTAAAAAAAACGTGTTTCGGATTTCTGATTTTTTCAACCAGAAGACCAAGGCTCAACGGCTTTGATGATGCTCCAACAGTTTCCAAATAATGTACAGTATTTGCTTGCGGACAAAAAGAACGTCTGTTGTGCTGTTCCGTGTTTGTAAAATCATTGCAATACGGCAACCCGCAACTGTACGTCTATTTAAAATAACGGCCGTGGTAGCTCGCGTGGTTGGAGGCGTTAGAAGAGTGGTGAAAATATGAATAAAAAAAGATAAGGGATATGATGGACAAAACAAGAGGTAGGGTAGTGGGGCTCAAAGAATGAGTCACGACGAAGATGGATCTGGTAGCAATACAAGGTCAGGCGCTTGAAAATCTAAAGACGTTGATAATTAAATAGTAAGGGAAGGGAGGTTCGACATTCGGCGGGGTTTGGAGGCGTCTGATTTGAAAATCGATATTGGTGGGTTCGATTTCCGCTGACACGAACAAAAAATCAATTTTGTCGCAGTTTTCGGAAAGATCTCCATACGGTTGGGGCAACAATCAGGTAGACGACAGGCTTTAGATGTAGGATCGGACGTTTAGGTATAAGGTTTAGTTACATTTTGTTGAGTTTTTTGCAAATTAATTTTAATATAAATATTAATAATAATGAAAATGGAGTTACCAAATGCTCCACGTGACGGATTTGTGCATAAGATTGAGACAATTTGCATGGTTGGATGCCATCAACCCGAGAAGAGAATCAAACAGAACATCACATAGTCGAAACAACAGATATGAGGAAGCACAAATTCCTTTTGTACGAATATAAATTGCCAATTCTGAAAACAGATGGTTGTAGGAAGGTAAGCGATACTGAAAAGTTATGCGATTCCTTGATTGTATTTGTGGTTTGGTGGTGTTCTGGTCAACAATTTAGTATTATACGGCGTTCGAGGCTTGTATTTTTTAATTTCAAAAATTCCCACTCACCAGGGTCATCTCCGCAAAACAAGAAGATAAACGCTGATTAGTTTTTTTGTTTTCAAGGCACGGCGTCGCCAAATTGACCATCTTCGTTTGAGATTTATTAGAGTTTGCTTATGGTGTTCCAAACACCTGACGAGTTTCGTTAGATGGGCAGACAGCAAGCAGTTGTTGGATAACAACAATCAGTGGCTGCACGTCTGGAAGTGGATTAACAGCAATAGACGGTTTAGGAGGGTAGTTTTGTTCAGGCTTTGATATTACGGAAAATAATGCGCAATCACGTCCCCGAATTGGCTTACGTCACATGTAGCCAGGTCCTTGGAACGTTTTTTCCGGAAGTAAATCACCTTGCAAAATTTCTTCATTGTCCCAATTCGGTAGCCTCAGAAGTAGCCTCGGACGTCAGAACGAAAAGATTGAGCTTTTGACAATTGTGCAATGTGAGGCAGTGCTTCTTGATGTGAAACTCCAGGCCTCAAAGTGAAACTTCTCAATGTGACACTCCTGTCCAAAAAGTCCCTTGTTCGTCCAAAGCTGGAATATGGTGGTTCTGTCTGGCATCCTGTGCAGACTAACCAAGGCGATGCTGTCGAGCGCGTCCAAAGAACGGCTGCAAGATTTGAATCGATCGTTTTCAAAAGGTAACTAATCCATTCAAAAGGTAACTAATCCACAAAACATGTTTTCGAGAAAAACATAAAAAACAGTTTTCAACAATTTCGTCGGCTTTTGTGATTTTGTGCTTTTGGGCAGGCGTGCGTGGCCATTTGTTATGGCTTTTTTCAAATATGAAGCCAGTGAGTCCTTTGGGTGAAGTACAGGAAAGGTTAAAAGGTCGTGGACTAGTTACCGTTTGAAACCGAATTGCCACAACATTGCAATTGCAAGTTCTGAAAGGAAGGAAACTTAAGTGTGAAAAACCGAATTGAAAATGATAAAAATCAATGAAAAAAACACTCTGAGGTAAAATAACCTGAAAATGACATCCAAAGTCTGATGAAAAAAAAAACAGTTGAACTTCAGTACTTTTCCAGTCATGCAAACTGTCGCCATTCATAGCCAAATACATTTTCAAAAAAAAACTGGTAATCTCTGAAAACAAACTGCGAAGCCCGTTTTTGCCTGCTGATACAGAAATTAAAACACAACCGCACGTCTATCGTGGTAGACATGAAGGTTGTTACTTTGCCTTTCTCTGAGTGTGAAACAATAAGATACGGGGCCTTGATTTTAACTTCAAAACAAGAAATGAACGTCCGAAAATAGAAAAAAAAGGCCATCCTTTAATTTGTAGGAATTCGGAATCAAAAGGTAACTTGTCCCAGAGAAGCTACCTGTTTAAATGGGACAAGTTACCTTTTTATTCCGAACGAACCTTTCCCCCAAAATTTTACGGCTTACAGATAAGGTATTGAAAACCTTCTGACACTGTATGGTTGGCCTCGAATTGGGAAACACGTTGACACCTCAAACTCAAAACCGCCAAAATTGGACTAGTTACCTTTTGAAACCGAGCGATTCATTTATACGAGTATGAGGGGATTACAATCGAACATCTAGTGTCACCGAGATGCTCGAGAAACTTGATTGTCTGCCATGGGGAGTAATTTCCAGACTGTCAATTGTCAATGTTCTACAAATAGTTAAAGAAAAGTGTTCGAGTGTGTATACAACCAGAGGTGCATCACACATATGCTCCAGCAAATAGGCATATGAATACTCTTAACTTCGAACATATATTAAGGCGCGTTCGGACTGTTATTCTGGATCCTTTTTTCCAGCCACCGTCCGTCTTTGGAATCAGCTTCCGAAAAAATAATAAATCTGTACAACGTGGAAAAATTCGGAGTGAACGCACTGCGGAACATTGAAGTGCACCTAAAGCGCTTTACGTGCGCAACAAATAACTGTCTTTTTACGTGCCACAGGCCGGTGCCGTTTGCACGTCAATCTGATAGCCATTATGTGAGCGTTCAGGGTTAATAACCTCGAGCGAAAAGAAAATGCAAGAGAAAACATTTACAAGAATATAAGAGAAGGATGCATAAACTCAAAGGAAAACAATTCGTGCAGCTATGAAGCGGCTGCGGTTTTGCACCAACATTACGAAGTGCCACCGTTGGAATGGCATTCTCTGTCTAGTCTCTCGTGTAACCCTCAATCTGTAGCTGCTCTGCAAATCCATTTCATTGCCACAACAATGAGCACTCCTAGGTGACTAATTTTGGAATGATATCGTTAGGATTTGACTAGGATTTCGTCACCTGGGAGTGCCTGTTGGTGTCAAAATCGTCAAAAACATTTTTCGTCAAAATGGACGATTTGAATCAAAGCTATTGATAATATCAAGATCTTTGAATTGAACCCTGTGTATTTTTGTGTATTTTTGTAATGTGTATTTTTGTGATGAGTGTTGTTTTGGAAAATTCAACGCACACTATCTCCAAAATAGCTTAAATCCTTTCCAAAAATTGCTTTCAAAATAGCTTATCCATTTTAAGCCAACGCATTTACCCACGCGTCACAGTTTCGCCTTTCGTTCCAAAATTGAACGTGGATTACGTGGATTATATGAATTGTTTTGAGCGCTGCATCCATTCGCACAAGGATGTAGCTTACTCAACACGTTCCACGAGGAAAAGAACTGGTGTCTTTTTTCACGTTCCTGTCATGTGATGCATTTGGGTAGTGTTTGTTGAAGAGAAATAGAAGGTAGCAATAGAACACGCAACATAGACCGAGAACGGAAGTAGATATGAGAAGAGGAAAAGACGTGCACAGATTCAAAACAAGGGAAAGGGAAACTCAATAAAGCTCAAAAGAATCACTTTTTAAAGCTATCAAAAAAGGAACACCCCTGGCACCGGAAGCCAGCGCCGCCTTCGAGTGCCGCACCCGCGCGCCGAACGTGCACCGAAACTGCACCCCAGAGACGAACGAGCACCGAAAACTGCACCCAAAATCGATCGCGATTTCATCGACTTGCCGTTAGCGAAGTTGAGAGAGAGAGCGTGAAAAAGACAGCGGAAGAGTGAGCGTGCAAAAAGAGCACCCCAAGTAGCACAAGCACGAAACCCAGCTTCGGTCGCTCGCCAGGACATCGGAACAAGGTGGGCACCCCTGAAGATCTTATAAAAGGGAGGACCCTACCATATCATCTCTCAGTTTGCGTACCCGTTTCACGCGCAGCACAACACACAATGGCCTCATCTCTCACGGATTGGATCAGATTGAGAGTATGCTGTTTATTATCGTCTAGATCGAACGATTCGTTGATAGTTTTACGACGTGACTGGAAGATTATCGTAGCTGTCGCAGCGCTATGTTTATTGCAACTAAAAGTCGTGGTACGACATGGACTGTTTCAGTTCAAATTTATAATCGGATCGAGGGAACTTCTATCGATCAGAATATCACGACAACATGTACGACCTCTCGTTGTCACCTCTCGGTCACAAACAGAACATCCTTGCGATATGTTGCACTAATCATTCTCATCTCTCGGAATCAGCTCGTGTGATCTTGAACGACGCCGATCGTGAGTCGAGAAGAATCAAATCAATCAACTTATGTGATCTCCAGAAATAAGCTACACCCTCGTCGTAGATATCGTTAACCCTTTTTCAGTGGCATAGATTAACGATTATAATAGATGAATTGCGGGACAGTTTAAATCGATTCCCTTCGGCAAGAACATTGATTGTTCGGCATCTAATAACGATATTTGGAGCATCGGGATTCGATTTGTTTGCGACGAAGAAATCAACGCCAAGCTTCTCGAAATACGGGAAGGCAGTCGGTCTGGGGTATATGACACAAAAATTAGTCATCCTGTTAGTATATTCATGGATACGGTTCGTTGGTTCGTGTCTACTCTCTCCTCGATTGGATAAATAATCATAAGGGTAATGGCTTCAAGGAAGGATCTACACATTTTCAAACTATTATTCCTCGAACAGAGGATAAGAAGGAACAGGAGAGCGGGTCAGCTCTTGTAAAGAAGAGAATTGAAGATCTTGCAGCTCAACTCTACTACGAGCCGAAAGAAATTGGCAGTCTCGGAGGACAAAACCCTTGCTCCTTAGAATCGGACAGTCCGCCCTAAAAACATTGACATCCCCTATTCTTCGTTGCTTGGTGATGAATTGGCTAAGCACCCAGGACACCTACACTCTTCAAGACCGGCTCGTTACCGAGGTAAATAAAGATGAGGTATGCCAATTATGAAATCCGGACGAAGACACTGACGTCACTGTTTCACACAAGTGGCAAGCGCAGCTGAAGGTGAATTGCGGACCGCGGTGCGAAGTATACAGAAAGTCAAATTTCTCTTGAACCAGGCGACGGATTTTCATGCAAGATTTTGTGGTACAAATCTGAAACAAATAACATTTCAAAAACGTTTTATGATCCCAAACTTTCTGCGAGCAAAACTCCGAAATCATTTTAGGAACAAATGCGTTCAACTTAAGATGGCATCAAATTCCGGACCCCTGTCAGAAACATTCAACGATTGTGCGATTTATTCCTTTGCAACATGGTTTTGACCTGTGGAAAAGTTGTAGAGGAAGCTTCCAACTTTCCGCTGACACCAAAATCATTGAATTTGGACGTCATTTGACAATTTTATGCATTCGTACAATAACATCGTTCAGAAGCATCGGTCGTACACAGGCAAAAGTCACTGTCGGTCGTGAGGAAAATCTCGTACGAAAATATCAGTACGGCAAGGAAGCATCGATCGTTGCCGGAGTAAAGGGCACAATAATACTCCGCCAACCAAATATCGAGTTGGCGATTCTGTGAGGATAAGCAATAGCTGACAGAATCCGTTTGCCAAAGGATACTGGTGAAAGTGGTCCGAAGAAATATTCGAAATGGCAGCGGTGAAAACCGCTCAAACTAAACCCACGTATAAGTTGGTCGACTTGTACGGACAATAGACAATAAAAGGTTCTTCCTACGACGAAGAACTTCAGAAGGTGCCAGACGTTAACGAAGAGAAACTCTGTGCCGTGGAGAAGATGCTCGCCAGAAGAAAATATCAGATGTGCCTCAGGTTCTGGTGATGTTGAGAGGTTACCCGTCGTCAGCAAACACCTGGATAAAGAGCAGAGAATTGAAGAGAATACAGATAGGTAGATGGAGAGATGCCTAACATTTTTTTTTCC
>JASGXE010012964.1:0-14954 GCA_030068105.1 Sinentomon sp. SZTP_YWyxl
AACATTTACGAAGTTTTGTTAAAAACTGCAGCTTTTGTTGCAGCATCGTCAACAGAGGTGTTTAAATCAGTTTTGAGGGCGGGAATGGAGCCCGAAACTCCACGACGACACTTATTGTACCGCCAAAACTTTTTGGAACCAGAAGTCATGTCAGACTGAAGCGAATTGAGAAATTGTTGGAAGGATTTGTATTTAATTTCAGAATATTCAGAAAAGGACTTTTTGTATGCCAGTAAATGACTATGGGAAAGTTTTCGTTTTGAGAATAATGCCCTCAGCCTCCTTTTGTGCACCATCATTTCTTTACTAACCCAGGGGCATTTTGTGGAGTTCGAAATATTGACTGACCTTGTGGGTACAAATTTATACACCGCTTCTGCAGCAATGTCAACAAAGAGATCCCACATTTTGTTTACATCAGAACAGCCACTCCTGAAAACAGCCTCAAAGTCACTGAATTTGGACTGCAGAAAGTTAGAGAGACCCTCCAAGTTTGCTCTATTGAAAAGGTAAATTTTGCGGCGTCGGAAAATGGTCGTTGGTTTTCTCAAAGCTAGGTCTACCAAAACAATACCATGGTCAGATAATCCCCCTTCCACAGTACAGCTTGTGACGAAATCCTTGGGCCGAGCTAGAGTGACATCCAAAATATTATCACCACGAGTACCTGATGGAGTAAATTGGGAGAGACCAAACTCTTGGGCAAGTTCAAGGGCTTTGGAATTCAAATCCACCCCATAGGCAGGATTACTGGCTATTGAATTAAGCTTCCAAAGAACATCAGGAAGATCATATCACCCAAAATGAGAAGTCGCTGATCGCATTTTTCTTGCAGTTTGAAACCAGACAAACAATTATAAATCGAATGAAAAAACCCTGGATCGATTCCAGGTGGTCCATTCCAGGAAATTTCCATTTACATTAGGTCGGCCAACTTGACGTCAAGTTGGCCTACCAAAGTTCCAGTACTCAGAAACCGTCATCGGTACCGAAAATCCGACTGGACAAGACTTTTGTCCTCATTTTGCACCGCAAAGTATATACCGCTGAAAAAGAATTTTGTTCCAACTCCGTTTCGCTGGAAATTTCCATTTTTATTATCTACAGGGTGTACCATACTCGTAAGTCAAATCACAAGTGCGCTGGCATTCTTTCCAAATTCGCCGTTGTTGTCCTCTCACCATTGGATCTTGCACCTCTCTCTCCTCGCAGCGACATCTTTCAAATATCATGTTGATTTACGCCAATAACGCTGCTCCGACCGAAGTCCTAATGAAAATGTAAATTTCCAACGAAACGGAGTTGGTACAAAATTCTTTTTCAGTGGCACTTTGCGGTACAAAATTAGACAAAATTCCTGTTCAGTCCGATTTTCGGTACCGATTACGGTTTACGAGTACTGGAACTTAGGTCGGCCAACTTGACGTCAAGTTGGCCGACCTGATGAAAATGGAAATTTCCAGCGAAACTGAGTTGGTACAAAATTTTTTCTCGACGGTACTTTACGGTACAAAATAAGTACAAAATTGCTGTTATAGTCAATTTCGCTGGCGAAAACTTAGGTCGGCCAACTTGACACACGTCTCGCCGAGAGATGTACAGGCTGCTGCAATGAAAGCAGTCAAGAAAAGTCCGTTGAAAAGTCTATCATGTCTTCTATGGCCATTATGGTATCAATAATCGTCAACGCAATTCAACTGTTGGTGAGAAGAGTTTAATCGGTGTTTCAGTTGTAGCATTCGTGGTCACCTATGCGATAACTTCTGTTTCCAACGCATACTCACGTATGCGGGTGGGAACGCAGACAGCCGGTCGCCCTTCAAATCTCGGCATGCCTTTTGCGGGGCTTGCTTTGTCCATTCTGCACAGATGCTCAAGCTCATCTGCACATTCAATAACAAACACCACTTTGAAGAGATCGCGTTCGCCGTTTAAATCATCAGAACAGCAGACAAATAAACGGATTTTAAGCCCAAGCAAATCGCCATCTGATCCTCGTTCTGAAATGAACATTTTATTTTTCAAGGCCTTCGTTGTGAGATATCACCCTGGATTCCAGGATTACAAATGGTTTTGTTTGAAAAATTAGTGCTTTTGCAGCTACCCTTTGTACCCATCTCCGTCGGGGTTTCCTGATTTGGCTTTCTGCCAAATTGGCACTTGTGACTCCAATCTTTGGCACTTTGTCATTTTTCATCCGAGAGGCCAGCAGCATACTTGTTGACTTTCTAGTGTCCGTAAATTATCGACGCAGATATAAGGCTGTCTTCTATTGCAAGCATTGCCGCATTGTATGCAGAATTGCGCCGTCGTTTCTGGTTCCGGAATAAGAGCCAGAACAAATTAAATTGAAGTCCCACTGCAAAGCCCTTCCAAATTGTTCAATCGTGACTGTGAAAGAAAGCAGTCGATTATCGACCTCCGATGATCGACCGATGACATGATGTTCCGACACGGCAGCAGCTCGGTGATCCTGGGAACGAGTTCCATGTTGGTAATCTTGTCTATTTTGAGAATTTCCGACCCCCGGTTTCTTGTAGCACCGCATCAGCCCGATGCACGTTTATTGGAGTCAGAACCTACAACGCGTTTCACAAAAACACCATGTCAAAATTTACGCTATCGGCTACCTTTTCGTTGTAAAGTGGCGAGGGTTAAACTTCTCAGACTGTACCGAAAGCAGACGAATTAGCCATGAACTCTCGTTAGCACAACGAGTATGCCTGGTATGATGGAGAGAATGTTTTTATCGCAAAGTGCAGTTTAGGATGGATCCATTAGGATCCCATACATTTGCATTGCCATTGTTTTCAAAAATGCACCGAATGTGAAATAAAAATGTGAGCCCAAACACATCCTTGTTTTTATATGATGGAAAGACCGGTTTTGGGAAGATCTTCACAAGGAAAAGTGTCCCAGCCAGATCTTTGTAGCAATAAACAATTGGATCGGTGCCAAATCTGTTGCTGACAAAATGACTCTTCGGATTTGGATTTGGGAAGCAAATCCTCCAAATGTGATGTCAAATGAGTTTCGGATGTAAAGCTCGTCTTCCAGAGACAAGTTTCTTTGGGGGCACCGGTAACACTTTGGAATACAATGAATGTCTTTGTATTCCAATATTCCATATCATCATTGAATATGCTGTGGTTGCTTGGGATCCTTCGAGTCAGGAGCTGATCTCCAAACTTCAGATGGTACAGCGTAGAGCGGCTCGTATTAAAACAGGTCGCTTTTCCCGTGACGTTGGCGTAACCAAACTTTTACAACAACTAAATCATGAGGAGTCATGGCTCCTAACAGGCATAGATGCACAAACATTCATCTAAACGTCAAGGAAACCTAAAATCTTACATAGTGTGAGTCACCTCTAATGTTGGTTTTTTTCGATCGCAGTTTCCGCGAAAACGGCTGCACATACAATTGTGGTGCAATGGAGGTTTTGGAGCCCGGTTCTCTTGCGCTTCGTTTGGTTCCATTGGGTTCTCCCAAATTGACACCCCTACACTTTTTGGGGAAGGGTAGTTAGGGTCGTTTTCTATGCTGCGCATTATCTCCGGAACTGTGCTTCGGAGGTCCATGGTTTAAATTACGTACAAAGTTGTTCATTTCCTTGATCTGAAGGCTCCAGAAGTGATCCGACTCAAAGCCATCCCTTGGCTTCCGTTTTAGGGGTGGTTTTCTTCGGGAAGGGGCAGAGAGGTTGGAGGGACGTTTTTCAGCAGGCATGCGTTCTTCGTGTCTCGGATGATGGGGCTTGGGACCTCAGTCTTCCTGCGATTCGGTGAAGCCACATTTGGGGGTGTCTGAAGGGGTGCAAGGGGTGGTAATGGAGATATCTCCGTTTTCGCGGAAATTGCGATCGAAAAAAACCAACAATCGAGGTGACTCACCCTGAAAATACGACCTGAAGGAAACAATGTTTCACCTCATTAGAGCCTGTATACGTATACAATATTAGAAAAGAGAACAAAAACGAAGTTCATTATGCTGTCTGTCATCATCGTCCCCAACCGGATGCATGACCACTGCATAACCTTGCTCGTGTGATGCAGTAGAAATGTCCAACCTTGTAGAGTGTATGTGCGTGCGTGTGTTGGTTTTCCGATCGATCTTTTACGAGGAAATGCCATTGCCTTTTGCCATGAAATCACTTCTTTGAAACCCCCCTTGCGACTCCAATGCGGCTTCCTATATGGGTTCCTATAGGAGTACTCGTGTATCGGTATTGACTTCTCATATATTCGTCCCACTCTCACCTCCACCCAGGAATGAGGTCAAAAAGCATCAAGGGCGTTTGGATTCAAGAATGTGTGGGGGTTAGCGTATCACTTGCATTTTTCAATCACATTAATGATTCCGCCTTATTCAACTAGGAGAGCACAAATTGAGAACACTGTCGAGTCAAATCAACGAGTAGATGCTTAAATCAAAACCACAATTTCGCCAACGATGGAAACCATGTCGAAAACCGTCGATCAAGCAAAAGATAAAAGTTTCGTTGCACATTTGAATGGCCATTCGTAAAGCATTCTTGATTTGTATCTTCGAATCGAATAAGCTGTACTCGGGTACCTATTCCCTTCCAGAATGATACCCCTCCGATAAGCGAAGAATTCTGTAAAACTTGCTGCTTGGAAGTGATAATGAAGGACATGGTTAATCGGATGAAAATGAATTAACAGTTTGTTTTTAGGGTTACCCTCTTGTCAAATGAATGTAATTCCAACAGAGGACGAAAATATATTCGATACATCAAAAATACACACACCAGTAAGCAGCAATATATGAAAATGAATGAATGAACTTGTATTTGAGGGGATTTCCCCTTATCATACACAACATACACAAAAATGTTACAGTTCAATGATTAAACAGATCATGAGCAGGTAAAGAAGTGGGAATAAAGTGGTTGTGCAAATCGTGAAAACTGGTTACACAAAATTTACTATGATGACAGAAAGCTGCCTACGGAGCTCCCATTGAGGAGGAAAGTGAAGGTGCGAAAAAAAGTGCAGAGAGCCTGCGCCGAAGAATAGGCACAGATATCGGTGGTTGAAGCACCTTGGGAGGGAGAGAGTTCCAAGTACTTATTGCTTTCCCAAGGAAAGATGACTTGCCAAATTCTCTCTTGAAATATAACGGCCTCACTTTGAAGGCATGGTCATTTTTCCCGAAGAACGCAGGCAGCAGAATATACTTTGAGAGCTCTTTCCAGCCTCCAGATTCGCAAAGCACTCTAAAAAAACATAACATGCTCTGGATCTTTCTCCGAGCAGCCAGTAGCCCCCACCCAAGCTTAGCAATAATGGCAGAAACGCTGCTCTTTTTTCTATAGTCCCCGAAAACAAAGCGAGCAGCCTGCCGCTGAACTCGCTCCAAAGCAGCCAGATGTATCGACAGATGTGGATCCCAAGCCGTGCATGCATATTCCAAAATTGGCCTTACGAGCGATAGATATGCACGCTCGCGAATTTTGCTGGAACATTTCCTGTAATTCCTTTTAATGAAGTACAGCGCTCTCCAAGCCTTTTTGGTCACCGCCGCAATATGACTGGACCAGTCAAGTTTGCTGGAAAATTTGACTCCCAAATACACAACATCTTTGCTTGCAACAAGTGTAACCCCATTAAGAAAGTATTGAACATCCACCTCACGAACAGCTCTTGAAAATCTGACCAGGGCACACTTCTGTGCATTTAAACCCATTTTAGAACCTGTGCACCACTCAGAAATTGACCTCAGGTCTTCCTGGAGGAAATTTTGATCAGAAGGCGAGTCTATCTGCCTGTACAGCACACAATCATCGGCAAATAGACGAACCTGAGACCTAATCCCTTGTGTTAAATCATTTATGTACACAATAAACAACAATGGACCCAAAATGCTACCTTGGGGGACGCCAGAAGAGACAGAAAGAGGCTTGGACATGCGATCCCCAACCTTAACTACCTGAGTTCTGCCAGAGAGATACCCCACCACCCAGCGAAGCGTGACAGCATCAAGACCCATATACGCCAGTTTCCGTAACAATATCGAGTGGTTAACAACATCGAAAGCTTTGGCAAAATCAAAAGTAACGATTAAAGCCTTTGGAAGATTGAATGTTGATCCCGGCAACTCATTCCACTCAGTTATAGTTCCAGACAAAAAAGAAAACGTCCCAATGTCCTTTTGAAATTTTTGCAGTCAGAATATTTTTATTACTGTCGCTACAAGAATAAATATGCGGCTGTCCTGAATATTCCAATTGCTCACCCCATCCGCCAACATTGTAGATGCAATCAAAAAAAGTGCAAGCAACCTGACCTTCAGTGGTAAGACAAGGATGACTAACAAGGGGAGATTATCATTTGACTGACACTCTCGTGCACTCCTAATCCCCCATAACAAACCTGGCAGCAAGGCGCTGGACGGCTTCCAATATGAGGTAATTTTTTGAAAGAAATGGATCCCATGCATGAATGCATATTCCATTGTTGATAGAACAAGGCTTTTGTAAGCAAGATCTCGGATTTTACCTGGATAGTTCTTGTAATCCCATATAATAAATGAAAGAGAAGAATTTTTCGTCTTCCTACAAATTGTCTAAGAATTTTATCTAAAATCTAACTATGAATTCTTCTCGTATAGAAATCAAAGTCTTAATGCAAATTTGGGCAGAAACCGGAAGTTGTTCCAATTTGAAAATGGTTTGTCTGTGCAAACTTCATGACAACAAAAAAGTGACTTCCCTCTCTGCTGCTGGCTAAAAGTGAACTAAGATTTTCTCTATAGAGGGGCAATCGATGACCCCATGTCCCAGCATCCTGCGGCGACCCTGTTCTGAATCAGAATTGCTCTCATCCTGCAGTGACCGACGACCTCAGGAAACAAGAAATTAATTCGCTTCATTGGGTTTCAACGATTTCGACAAAATTAATAGGTTTGTAGTCGGTCTATTCTCTTCGTCTTCTTTACATCGGACATTGCATTGGCGGACCTGCTATAACATCGGCGCCCTGGCCAGCGGATATAGAAAAGCAAAATTCGCTAGTTTTCTGCACAGGGTATTCCAAAACAGAGCAGCTCCATATCCAAAGCGCAGTTCAACAAAAGTCTCATCGTTCATCGCCAGAACCAGATGTGGCACGGATTATCCAGACTGGAAAATTCCGGACGGAAAACAAATCGGAGTTGCGGTAAGACTTTTCTTGACCACCCAGTATTTAAAATTACGCCCTGTCTGTGTCTCAGGTATGGCTAAATCCCTTTTATGTGCTCGCCGGTCGTTTCGTTCGCTTGGCTGGTCATCGGACATCAGACTTGAATGGACGCATGGGGCTTTCTACTCGTACATTCGTCGCACTCTCCCCACTTTCTCTTTCCTGGCTTCACTCTGCACTTTTCTGGCTTCAAGTCTCTCTGCCCAATCTAGATGTGAGCCTCGCCTCTTCTCAACATCCCAGCAAATCTCGCCTATCCTTTGCACCGGCCCACACTGACACACCATGATAATATCGCACTGCTTGCCAAGATAATCCCCCGTGATATCACTGTCCAACACATCCATGCCCTCACATGCCCTCCAGAATATCGGACTCCTTCTTTTCTGCGAAATCTAGGTACTGCACAATGCATTAATTTGTGTCTCCGGATATCTGAACGCGTGAATTCATGCCGTCTGGATTAAAACCAAACACGTATATACACAGTTTCTAGCACAGCTTAACAACAAAGGGTTAATGACATAGTGATAATGAGCCCGAATACAGTCCTCGACCCTGTCATTGTAAAAGAACTCATCCCGACATACGTTTTGTTAGCTTGACATAGCGCAAATGGTATTGAAATTTTTGGTAGAAGTGATGAAATGTTTATGAATTTTTTTTTTTTTGAAAATACGGGCCAGGTTTATGGTCATCTGAAAATTTTTTGAAGAGATGCAAACAGGAAAAATTATCATTTTTCCATTTTCATTCTCAATATTTTATTAATCTATACGAATCGGGGAATATCCCGATTTGGCGCTTGGACAAAAAAGCAAAATAAAGCTAGCCTAACCAACCTAACCTGCCCTAACCTTACCTAACTAATCTATCCCAACATTACCAAACCCATTTTCTATGTTCAGAATGTTTTCTTGCTTCGTTTGTGTACATGGGGTTAGATGGAAAAGTGCCCGATTCGTATAGATTAATCAAATAGACTACGCATCCGGGTCGCCTTAATGTTCCTGTAAGTTCTTAACGAAAGCTTTTTCTTTTCGGATTCCAAATGTGGAGAGAATCAATGCGGAGTTTACGCTAAAGTGGTCGAATCGCTGGTGTGAGGTTAAAAGCCTGACCTTTGGAGGTCTTTTGCAGGCAATGGGGTGGGCGCAGCGAAACAAACTCAACTGGAACATTCGGAATATTGGGACTTCTAACAGAACATTCAATACCAATAGACTTACAAGAATATTCAATTGGTTTACCATCTTCACACGTTTTACGTCGATGATGTGAGATTTGAAGCCTGACCTTTGGAGGTCATTTGCAAAGATAACTCTGAGCTGTGAAGCAAATTTTCGCCATTTACCTCAATGACTAAATTGTACCTCTTCACACGGAGTTGGTGTTCACCCTGTATTGATCTCTGCACTGTGATGAAGAGCCCTTTAATAAAAACAAAGGGCATATGCAACATTTTTATTTTCTGTTGTTGTGGAGAATTCAAGCTCTTGGTTGGTTGATGCTACTGGTCATATGAAAGTATAGTTAAAAATTAATTCTGTTCGCAGTCACTTTTTTGCTTCCTCTTCATCCGAGGACACCTTTGAAAATCAATAATTTTGAAGTGCTCATCTTCCTTCTTTTGCAGTTTTGGGGTTAATACGGGGGGACATTAATGCATGATCGCCGGGAAACATTTTCAGAAAAGAGCAGTACCCTTATCCTTGCAATTGTGTCCCCTCTTTGGCACCAGCACACGGCACGCAGGGTGTGCCTTTTCTCTGGAGGGCAGGTAGTCAGTTGGGATATAGGTTTTGCGCTTTGGATAAAGTTAGGATAGCTTAGGTTAGGTTACAGGTTAGCTAATAGGGTTGGTCGTTTGGTTAAGTTTATGGTAGGTTACGTTAGCATGTGTTATGTTAGGTCAGGTTAGGGTTCTCTGTGGTGTGTAAAATTAACCCTATAACAGCCTCGGCCTTATCGAACCCATTCCTACCTGACCAGACCTGATCTCCCTGCGCGACTTTAAAGCGACTAAACCCCATGTTTTGCGCAGCCCGCATTTATACGAGTAGATATACAGAATGAAAAAAATAATGCAGGCAATATCGTATGTCGCCACGAAAATGCAAAAGAAAACCGTTTGAGGAGTACACAATTGCACGACAGAGAAAAAGCACACCCTGTACCGTCTGCAGGAGCCAAAGGGGGGACACAATTGCACGGCTAAGAGTACAGCTTTTTCTGAAAATGTTTCCCTGTTGTCGTGCAATTGTGTCCCCCCTTATAAAAGACATAACCCTAGTTTTGTAGTTTTGCAGTTTGTAGGTTTGTAGAGCTCATCGTCCTTCTCCAGTATTTTCCCTGGAAATGTAGCCAAGTCAAATGACCCCTGCATGTATATAGGTATCTACTCCAAAAATAACAACCGACGAAACAGCGCTGACAAACCTCAGAGAATTTATTTCTGCTCTGCAGCTAAGTTATTCGAGGTGACATCCCGATACAGACATGACATGATATTAGAACACAAATTGAGCTTATTCGATTTCCGGATAAAAAGGTAAAAAGAGAAAAAACCCTTTGAGCATCTGGTACACTGTTGGGCTTTTCACAAAGTTGAAGTTAAATTCAAATAAAATTGTCCCGGATATACCACAAATACAAAACGGACAAGAACAGGACTATGCTCCGCTCCTCTTCGAACGAAAAAAAACGGTTTTCATACGGAAAAGAGAAAAAGGTCGGAAAAAGATATGCAATCCTGCCATTAATTACTGCGTTTTATCCAATTCCATTCCTTGTACAGGGTCTTCCCTGTTACGACTTTACATATGGATTTGGGCCCGATTCAAGTCGACACAGGAGAAGTTGACCGTCTGCCCTTGCACAACAATCGGTGCAAACGCCAACATGTCACAGGTCATTCGCTGTTCAAAACGCAACTAAGATGCACACACAAAAACAACAGTGTATATTTTCGATCACAAAAAGAAGTCTGTGACAACGTGAGGATACCTCATACCAGTGAAAACTGCTTTTCATAACTGCATCAGTTTCTTTGACATTATCATTCGCTTGTGATCTTTTTGTCGCTCAGTTTGTTTAAAGTTCTCACATGTGACATGCGAGGTGCCAATTGACCAAAATGCTTTTGAGACCGTTACATTGTTAGATGTTACATGTTACATGTTTCATGTTACAGGTACATGTTACATGTTACATGTTACATGTTACACGTTGCATGTTACATGTTACATGTTACATGTTACATGTTACATGTTACATGTTACATGTTACATGTTACATGTTACATGTTACATGTTACATGTTACATGTTACATGTTACATGTTACATGTTACATGTTACATGTTACATGTTACATGTTACATGTTACATGTTACATGTTACATGTTACATGTTACATGTTACATGTTACATGTTACATGTTACATGTTACGTGTTACATGTTGCATGTCACATGTTACATGTTACATGTTGCATGTTACATGTTACATGTTACACGTTACATGTTTCTTGTTACATGTCACGTGTGACATGTAACATGTTACATGTTACATGTTACATGTTACATGTTACATATTACGCTTAGATGTTGCATATTACGCTTTCATTTAACATGACACATATCACGCATTGAATTCATCTTTCGCAGTAATGAAAATGGAACAGCGTTAAGCACAAAAATCAAAATTTCGCTGTTGACGATTGAGTTGAAGCTGAGTGCAGTTGAGTTGAAGCTGAAGTTGAAGCTGAGTCCAGTTGAGTTGAAGCTGAAGTTGAAGTTGAGTGCAAGTGATAATGATCTTGAAAGACCATTTTCATGCGTGTTCGGTCCAAATTTTGACAACCACACATCCAAATCTGGTTTTGATGACAAAGAACATCAAACATGGTAGGTACCCCAAGATGGTCTCTCAAAATTTTAATTTATTGCCTGCATATGATTTAAAAAACCCATTTTGCATCACATTTTGTGCTGATATCAATGTACTGTAATGTCCTTGGTGGTCCACGTCTCCTTACGGTTGGAATCTAATGGCGACTAGGTATACAGGGTGAGTCACCTCGAATGTAGGTTTTTTGCGATCGCAATTTCCGCGAAAACGGAGATATCTCCATAATCGACCCTTGCACCCCTCCAGACACCCCAAAATGTGGCTTCACCGAATCGCAAGAAGACTAAGGTCTCAGGCCCCATCATCCGAGACACGAAGAACACATGCCTGCTGAAAAAACGACCCTCCAACCTCTCCACCCCTTCCCGCAGAAAACCACCCCTAAAACGGAAGCCAAGGGATGGATTTGAGTCGGACCACTTCTGGCAGCTTCAGATCAAGGAAATGAACAACTTTGTAATTTAAACCATGGACCTCCGAAGCACAGTTCCGGAGATAATGCGCAGCATAGAAAACAACCCTAACTACCCTTCCCCAAAAAGGGTGTAGGGGTGTCAATTTGGGAGAACCCAATGGAACCAAACGAAGCGCAAGAGAACCAGGCTCCAAAACCTCCATTGCACCACAATTGTAGGTACAGCCATTTTCGTGGAAACTGCGATCGAAAAAAACCAACATTCGAGGTGACTCACCCTGTATATGGTGAGCTCAAAAATAATCGGAATTTATACCGATTTCGAAAGAAGGGGGCATGAGAAAGCTGTCTCATTTGAAGGCTCAAGTCGGTTGTCTGTCCAGAACCGTCAGCTGGCCTGTGCATGGGGTCAGCAGTCTAACTAACTGATCCGGCCCCGAAAAGCTATTCCTGTTACAACTCCTCAATTGAAACACCTCCTCAACAAAATGGTACCTATCCACATTTTGGATCTATTGCGGGGACCCTGGCAATCGGACGTCATTTCGGAAATTGGCGCGCCCCTCTTTTTCTGCCACTTGCATGAACGCAAGGTGCATGTGCAGCATGTGTGAATGCAATGTTGTCTGGTTTTCTGTACTGAACTGTGCTTTACCTATACTTGGTTAATGCAGCGCGTATATTTCTGAAGATTTCACAGACGCATTGCTTTCAATTCAAAGTACAGCCCAGCTATGCGAAAAAAAGATACAGGAAACCCACTGGTTAGGCTATACAGGAGTTCCTGTATAATCAATAGCAAGCAGAGCAATGATGACTGAATTAAATTTACATTAGGCCCTCTCTCCGACCCATTGAAAGTGCTACCTACTTGCATTAGGCCCTCTCACTGGCCCGAAGAAACTGATAGGCCTGGCCTGACTAAAAGGAAAAGAGCACTGCGTGAAAGGAAAAGGGAGAAAGGGTATTTTGTGATTTTCAATACTATTGTCATTATTATTGTTACTATACAGGCCGCAGAAATACAAATATTCTTTTTATTCGGGGCCGAAAAAAATTGAATTATTCAAATTTACATAAAGACGAGAAAAAGTGGCAAACTCTTGGAAACGCAGAGCCAAAGTATTGGAGCAGATAGGCACACGGCTGAGCAGCGCTGCTATAAGAGCATCATTGACGACACGGTAGGATGGCGCACACTTTTAACTCCTTCCCCTCCAGAAAAAGGGGTGTGGCCGGGTTGCACGCTTTACTGCCATTCTGAATCAAAATGAGGAGTAGATATAAGTTCATCCAAGAGTTAGAAGGACTCTTGTGCTTCTGTCAGGGGCGTCGAAACAGGAATTTTCTGGGGTCAGCGTGGCTAAAAACTGAAAGTTCGGGATGACAGGGATTTTTTCCAGATGGTTGACAAAAATCAGCAAATGAGTTGAACGAACACTGGACTGGTATTTTTTTATCCTGCGCAAACTGACGGTCTGATGTGAGGATTCCTTGTCTATGCCTTCTTCGCAGTGTTCGCCAAACACGTTTCAACATTTTAGAGACCGATGGTATGCGGTTGATGTAGGCGACATCCAATTTCAAGATAGTTGATGTAATTTTACGCGTTACACGAATGTCGTGTTTTTGCACGCATGCCATTGATTCTAAATGGCGCCTGCATCAGTAAAGAGCTCCTTTGTGTGAAGGGTTTTGGTGGCTATTGCGTATAGGTCCCTTTTCGGAGCCTGTTGCCTTTCTTTTGTATCGTGCGAAAATTGACATTTTTCAAGTGAGCAGTTCTGCTTTTATACTGACTCCACTGCAAAGACATATTTTGTGGAAAATTTCCACTAAAAGTGGCAGAAGGCGAGCAGCACACTATTAGTGGCAGTTTTCTACTAATTTCGTGGAAATAATGCCACTAAATGGTGACAGCAGATGCAAGCTCTCGGAAAAGCTGTCCCCATAATCCACTGGGGATTCCCTGAAACCTGTCACCGTCTGGTGGCATAGCCACTACGTAGTGGCAAACTGCCACTATTTTAGAGTGGTCTTCTTCTGCCGATTATAGTGAAAATTACCACTAAATTCTTTGCAGTGTGGAAACACAGTTTTCGACGGAGGATCTCTGATCTCTATCGGTCGTATGCACCAAAGCCACTAACCCTAACCGAATATGCTTGATAAAAGTCAAGTCCATGTTCAGATGCACCCTTCTCAACGATGGAAAAGAGATACTGTTGTGCACGGAAATCAAATTTTCTACAGAATTTTATACATAAAAATTTTATGTATGGAATTCTGTTGGAAAATTTGATTTCTGTGCACAACAGTATTCCTTTTCCATCGTTGATAAAGGTGCATCTGAACTGGAATTGACTTTTATCAAGCATATTCGGTTAGGGTTAGTGGCTTTGGTGCATACGACCGTGTGAGTTCTGGTACGCTCGTGCAAGCCTCCGTTCTACGCTCCTGGTTTACGACGATACCAAACTTCTCAAAATTCCCAACTTCCCCAACATCTCCTTCGGGTTGAACGAACCTCGCTTACTCTTTTCATGCGTCAGGCTATACGTAATTCGAGCATTCAGTCCTAGTCCTGCGAAACAGGCTAACTTTTTTTCCATGGAACGTGAGCCAAATGGGGAAACCTATGCCGACTCGTCGCCATTCAACGCTGGATTCTTTTGAAAATAAAACCAGAAAACTGGTTCTTCAAAAGTTACAACTTTTGTTGGCGTAAAATATTACTGTCAAAGTCATGTGTTATTTTTTGAGTTCGGATCTTTTATAGAAGAGTGCATGGAGAGAGCGAGAGAGAGAGAGAGAGAGAGAGAGAGAGAGAGATAGAATGAGAGAGCGAGAGAGGTTACTTTAAATGTTATGTGTACGAGGCGTAGTCGAAGGAGATGAGATTGCAATCGTTTTGTCTTTCCTTCAAGGAGGTACGAGAAAAAGTGATCTCGTTGACTTTATCGGTGTTGAGTAAACGACTCAAAGACGACTGATTTCTTTGTGTATGAAATCAGCCTTCCCGAAAGGGTACAAAATAACCCGAAATGGTTTGATCATCCGTGAAGGGATTTAATCATCCCCAAATGGGTTTTATTGTCATCGAGTGGTTTAATCACCCCGAAAGGGTTTAATCAACACGAATGGGGTTAATCATGCCGAAAGGGTTCTGATTTATAATAAAAACCGAATTGGTTTAATCATCCGTGAAGGGATTTAATCATCCCTAAAGGGATTATATCATGAAGTGGATTAATCATTCCGAAAGGGTTTTTCATCTCGAAAAGGTTTACTCTAATCATTCCGAAAGGGTTTATTCATCCCGAAAATCGTTTTAACGTCCCGGAAGGGTTTAAACATCTCGAGAGGTTTTTCATCCCGAAGGGATTCAATCATGCCGAAAGGCTTTAATCATCCCGAAAGGGTTT
>JASGXE010012965.1:0-12563 GCA_030068105.1 Sinentomon sp. SZTP_YWyxl
GGCCGGGGGAACCGGAGGGTGTCTACTGTCGAAGAGCTCATGCCATGACCATGAACTGCACCTGCTTCTTTGATGTTCATGCTGTTCTGGTCTTTGAGGATTTCGATCGGTTCTCTGATGAGCCTGGCAGGTAAACTGTCTTCCTGGACTAAAATTGATGCTTATTCCCAGGTTGCTTGGTGGTTCGCTTGCTGCAGGTGTCTTGCCAAGGCGGTGGCTCCATCTAGCTGCTTCTTCTTCGCATCATATTTGTGCTGAGCGAGGCGTACTTTAAGATTTTTTTTTTTAAGATTTTACATTGGTCAAACCGGAAAAAATCTTAAAGTACGCCTCGCTCAGCACAAATATGATGCGAAGAAGAAGCAGCTAGATGGAGCCACCGCCTTGGCAAGACACCTGCAGCAAGCGAACCACCAAGCAACCTGGGAATAAGCATCAATTTTAGTCCAGGAAGACAGTTTACCTGCCAGGCTCATCAGAGAACCGATCGAAATCCTCAAAGACCAGAACAGCATGAACATCAAAGAAGCAGGTGCAGTTCATGAGTCATGGCATGAGCTCTTCGACAGTAGACACCACCTCCGGTTCCCCCGGCCACCAGTTCAACCATTACAGTCAACCTTTGAACTCCCACTGGATTGGATTGCCAACGCCAAATGTGACTCTCAGCAGAGACGACGCAACTTCGGCCACCGACCTGCATTTGGACTGAAGATGCTGCCTGAGGCAGCGAAATCAATTTCCGTTCTTTTGTAAGTTGTTTTTAAAGTTTTTAAACTGTGGCAGAGATAAACACAGCCAACCACAAAGTGATATTTTGTAATGGGAGAACCTTGTCTGCAACCTTGTCCAACCTGGGTAAGGTATTTTTTCAAAAAAAAAAAAAAAAAATTGAGCACCCTGCATCTTGCAAGTGTTTCCAACCAGCCAACCGAACGAACATGGACCACATTCCAGCAACATTGATTGAATGATGTCACCAGCTTCACATGCTCCACTCAACTATCCGTCCAACTTGATTGCTTGGTGCATTCATTCGCATTCTCATCGTTGGAAATAGTGTTCTATTTTAGACGATTTGCTGTCTTTGACAAACATGGCTGCATTTATTCCCTTTTCCAGGGAGTTATTGTCGATGCAGAGGTTGAGGAGAAGCCCGGAGCAGCACAGCATGTCATTAACAGGTGTGCTGCCATCATCTTCAGACGTACAGACTGTTAGAGATGCCACCTCCAGTGTTGCAAATGGCACTGTCGATGAGCTTGACAAGGAAGGCCGTGAAGAAGGCAATGTGAAGAAACAAGGCAGGAATGATGAGCTACGAGGTAATGGCCATTTCAGCATGAGCAATCATCGCCTTCCGCAGACTGTCACCGATCGACCTGTTGTTAGCGCACGAAGACCATTTCCGTCTGCTGGCCAACCAAGAGAGGGACACACAAACAAAAGATGTCCTCTTCAACGTCATCTGTCTGGACCTGAGGTGAGATTTTCTCTCTTGGACGCACACACAATGTTGCTCAAAAGAAAAACGTAACCAACTAACCACCAAACATGATAATTACACTCTGAGCTGTTCTTTTTTTAGGGGGGGACAAGACCCTGTCCGGTCAACTTCGGTGAACACACTGAGGGGGGGAAGTAGTTTTTGATTTCAGACCTCTGTTTCTCACCAGATGAGTTTTGGCAAATCGAATTCCTCTCTCCATATTGGCCACATTTTGCCAACGTGGGCAGGAAATCGTCAAACTCACAATCTCAAGGTGTCCATGTTCATTTTTCTTTTTTGTGTTTTTCGAACAAGGTTTTCGGTCAGCTGTAGCATCTGTATATCATTTCAGTTTGCTGTATGCAGGGTTCACACAGTCGGGGAAGTAAGGGAATTACATCAAAAGTCAGGGAATTGCTAAAAATATGCTTAAAGCCAGTGAAAATCAGGGATCATACGGATCGCGGGTGCCTCAAAATGACCAAGAAGCAAAATTTTGAGGCCAAAATGAACAGCACTCCCACTGATCCACCCCCCTGATGATCAGTCAGTGGGAGGCAGTGTGAAACAAGCCTGGATATTTGACGGAAGCACCGATGCTTTAAAGGCATAATCAGTTCATAGCACGGTAGGTCACCGGAACGACCTGTGATGAGAGATGGGTCTGCCCACTCACTCAATGGACGACGTGATGTCTCCGTGTGAAGTGGAGTAGTCAAGTTGGTAAGTCAAAAGTTGCTGGTTTTTGGTCTGGTTCAGCGTTGCAGTCCGCGCCAGACCCTGCCCATTGGAACCTTGTTGGGGCTCGGACCACGTAAGGCCTGCAGCAACATTTGACAGTAACACTTGATTTTGGTAAAGTCGAAAATGAATCAGCGAAGGTCAGAGAAACTCAGAGAAATGGATTGGCAAAAGTCAAGGAAAGTCAGGGAAATGAAATTACAAAAAGTTGTGGGAACCCTGTGCATGCCTCCCCAACTCTCTCCTTCACCCATTCATCGTAAAGAGTAGATATTTTCTGTATCTCGTGATTGTTTTTTGTTTTTTTCATCAGGTCATTCAGAGTAGCAACAACAGCAGCATCCGTGGATCAGCAGCTGTTGGGCCTGCTTTGGCTCTGCATTCTGATGAGACCAACAAAGAGTCAGCAGCAGCAGAGGATAATGGTGATAATAACAACAATAATAATAAGCCAAAATCCATACTCAAACGAGGACGAAGTGAAGGTCAGTTGTTGGTTGATCAGAGGAATTGCATAGATCATTTTTTATTTATTGGTTAAATATTGGGTACCTACTTGTGCTAGCAAATCTGTATCCGAATTTCTAAAATTTATTTTATTTAAAAATTTTTTCATTTGTAAAATTTATTTTATTTTGCTGAGCATTATTTTCCGAAGTTTATTTCATTTGCTGGCTTGCAGGCTAGTTAAGGTAATGTAACTATCGCGGACAATGGCTTTTCCGATTCGTGATTCTCCTCTTCACGTGGTGCTTTTCTGTTCAGCATAATTGCTTTTGTTCATGATTGCTTTTTGTGAGTGCCGATGAGAATAATATGTTTTCCGAATGCTTTTCGTTCACATCGCTGAAGCATCGCGGACGAACAGTTTCACAGAAGTTGATTGCATCGATCCTTGTCTTCTTTATTATTATACTGTTCTGAGGAGAGTGGGAAGAAGGTTGAGCAGCATTCCAATGGTGAGAGTGACCTGGTGAGGGTACTGGAACGAAAACATAATGAAGAAAGCAATCTAATGGCAGAGAATCTCGAAAATCTCTATGTAAATGATGCTCAACACAACTGGTAGGATTGCCGATATGGGGGGTAAACAAACCCTAACAAATTCCTGCCCCACCGCACCCCTCCCTGTTGGGTGGTGCCTGAAAATGATACTTGGGCGATTCCTGATGCTACAGCAGGGGGTCTGGTGGCAGCAGACAGAAGCTTGATGGCAGAGCTTCACGAATGATTTGGTAAAAGAGGGTCCCTTGAAGGGCTCTCTTCCAGATCTTCGCTTTTTTTGCACCCGCAGCTTCTTTCTGGCGCTGCAAGGAGGGGGTAAAAAAAAGATGCCACAGCAGCAACTAACAGGATGTTCTGATCTGGCCAAAACTGATCACAGTCAAATGGGGTGGCAGAGCTTGCAAAAACAAACAATCTAGGGCAAATCTTCTAGTGCAAATGTATTTATGGATGTCTGTAAATCATCAGGCTCATTGCAACACAAACAGCCAGAGTTGGGAGCAATCGGGGCCACACGCGAATCACAGCCTGGCTCCTCATGTACGAAATGCTGCGTGGAGCTTTGTATTTTTTAATCATATCTGCTGGGTGGTTGGTTCGTTGTATTGAAATAAAAATTCTAAACTACTTTCTGCTTTATCATACAGGGGATGTTACAAACTTCCAGAAGAAGAAGGACGTACCGTCGGCAAGCTCTGTGACCTTTTCCAACAATGTTACTATGACCATCATCAGCAGTGCAACTTCCAATTGCAGTGAGCCGCCTGCTCCACCCCCACCACTGCCGGTTATCAACCCGGCTCCAAGCGTACAATCATTGTTCTGGTCAGCAAATCAGTTAGCACAGCTGAAGGAATGGTTTGCTACGAATGTCAACATGGATGATCAACTTTCCGTCATGTGTGCCAATTTCCTCAACTCTAATCCATCTACGTCGTACCCACCTGCTTACCCTTCCAACATCAAAGAGTGGTTCCGAAAGGAATGGAAGAGCATTTCCTCTTACAACTGGAATTCCGATCAACTGAGGTTCTTGGATTCGGCACCGCTTTCCGATCAGAAGCCGATAATGCGAGATCTCCTGCGCATGTTGAATAAAACTGGACTGGGAGGTGTAACCGAGGACTGTGTCAGAGGATACTTGAGGACAAGAGGACACGTCCTGCTGAACAACAGCCAATCAGAGATGCTGATAAAAGAGTGGAGATCGGAACCGGAGGCATGGAAGGACCGCTTGGACCAGATTGCAGAGGATATGAATCTGCCTAAGGGTGGGGTAGAAATGTTGGGCCGTTGGTTTGACATGAGGAATTCTGTGTCACGATTCTGGATTAGTCCAGATCTAGACCAGCATTTTGCCGAGCTCTTCAAGAATGACAAATGCCCTGATATGTCTCGACTGACAGAGTACTCAGCCTGTGCTGGAGTTGATGGACTTAGAGTGGCACCTTCAGAGATAATCCGTGATTGGTTCTTCCGAAGGCGGCAACTGTGGTTGGTCTCCGAGGAAGAGACAAGTTTCAACTTCAGTCAGGTGGTCAGACTGAATGAGCTCTACGTGGCGAGCATTTCGGATCAGAGAATGCAAGTACCAAGTGATTCAAATATCCACGACTTCTCCATGCGAATACGTAATCTTGGATCGAAGCAAAAACCAAACTTCAACAGCGTGAAGGCTTGGCTCACTGTAAGAAATGTTCAAGAGGTTGATGCCCGTTCACGGGGATTTCCGTCTGCGTTGGACTTTCCACGATCTTCAGTTGCTGATTCTTGCTCGCTTACGGTTCCTGAGTGCAGAATAACCAGCGACAAAGTCTCCCTGCAGCCACCCCTTCCTCCTCCACCATCTCTCCCTCCTGTGTCGACTGTAGCCGACAGCTCGCACAAGGGCGAGAAGCGAGAGAAATACCTGGACGGAGTGTTCGGTGATAACCCTTACCCAACATCCCACGATATTGATCAGATTGTGCAGGCATTGAGGAAAAGAGGATTGTTGGAAAAGAGCATCACCGAAGAAAAGAAACTTGTTGAGAAGTTCTTCGAAAGGAAACGTCTGGAAATGGGCACGAACTCTCAACAAGAGGTGCAGGAATGGCTGAGCGAAGGTGGCACTTCGACCGACTTGACTAACGCTTCCGACATTGCAAATGTCACTGCTCCTTCAGGCAATGGAAATGCAGTCGAAAACAGTGAACGGACACACATCGTTCCGTGCAGAGCACAAATCAAACATCTGACCATGTTCTGTGATGCACAGCAGGCCCACGACCTTGAGTACTGTAGTAAAATTGTTCCTGCCCTTCAGAAGATCGGTTCAGACGAAGAGACGCGAAGAATAGACGCAGATGACATCTTGTTTTGGTACAAATCACGACGGCCCCAGACACAGCGTCTCAATCAAACCATTCAGCCAAGTGGAAAGCCTGGCGGCACTGTTGCTGTGGAGCCAAGCAGCTTTGTCAGTAGAGCGGGCAGAAACTTGGCAAAACTTCCTACTTCTATAGCCAATCGTGCCCCTTCCTCTTCTTCAACCACAAATGATAAGATAAAACTAGCTCCAATCTATTACTGCTTCAACAAAAACCAACATTCATTTCTGTTGCCGAGATTTCAAAACAACCAAAATCCTCCCGTCACCAGCCTGGAGTGCTATGCAGATCAGCTGAACGGCCTCGAACCGAATTGTCCAAAGGTGAAGCCTGAAAACGTCCTCTATTGGTTTGAACGACAGAGGCAGAACGAGGGGTCAAAGGGCATCAGTAAGAAGCCACCATTTAAGCGCCGCTTTGCCAATCCTATGCATACAAATCGAGCGACTCCTTTGGCTAGACCTGTGAATTTAAATGATCTCTGGTCGGGTTGTTCCCCAAAGCAGGTGAACAGACTTCGCCATCTCTTTGTCAAGAATCCATCTCCATCGTTCGAGGCGATAGATGAATTCACCAAGCAGATGAACGCCTTGGAAAAAGATTCGAAGGCCACATTTGATGACATCGAGAACTGGTTTCGAATTTACTGGCAAGCAGACGACCAGCTCGTTGCATTTCTGGACGAGAAATTTCCGGCACGGATTCAGGCTGCGAAGAGTCTGCCCTACCACAAGCCAATCGCCAACATGGCAGTCGACGCTCGGGATAAGGCTTCACGTTTGAGGTGCAAATTGAATCAGGTTCCTTTTGATGTGGAAGAGGAAACTGCAACAACGTCACCGGATGTGGATAATCATTCAACCAGAAGCCCCAAAGATGTTGCACCGAAGACTGTAGCACAGGCTGAATGCATGGTGGATGATCCTTGCACGACTGCAGAAAAAGTGCCGAACGCAGATCTAAGTGACTCAACTGAATCGGATAGCGTGTCATCTCCGACGAGTAGTGAAAGTGAATCTGAAGAAGAAACACCCTTCCAGTCAACAGATATCCCATCTGTGTCGGCAGCCCCGTCGCCTGAAGCGGCGGACGAACCTCATTCCAGTGCATCTGCGATGCCTGGCGCACCGTTGCAATCGAATGCTGATGAGAAAATGGAGACAGGGGCAACAAGCGATAAGTCTTTGCCGCTTCCAACAACTGATGATTCTGTTGGTGTTGATCCACCAACAACAACAATTGTTCCAATCAAAGTTTCCAACTCAAGCTCCGTTCGTGGTCAGACTACAGTTGTAAGGTCTCCTCCACTTTCACCTTCCTCTGAACACAAAAGAACATACGTTGCTCCTGAAGATGACGAAATAGAATCTGGCATCGCACCTTATCCGTGGTCATCCGGTCAGCTGAAGTATCTTGAGCGTTATTACGAGATTAATCAGTTTCCACGACAGAAAGAGATGGACATGTGGGTGCGTGAGCTGTCCAATCACGGTCCGAGGCGACGCTACTGCCCCATGCAGGGAAACGTCGAATTGTGGTTTGCTCTGAAGCATTGCTGTGTCCACGTATCGTCGAAGTGGTCGGACGATGTCAGATCAGCTCTGAATAGAAGCTACATCCAGCAGCCTTTCCCATCAAGCGAAGCCATTGCTGAACTTTCGAGCCGGTTTGGAGCCAAAACTGAGGTGAGGTTCTGTTTGTTTTTTTTTTTTTTTCTAAAAATGTGTTGATTTTTTGTTTCTTTTTTTTTTTCGAAAAATGTGTTGAAATTCAGTGAGTTGTACAAGATGTCCAAACACATCATTTCACATCTCTACCATGTATCCTCAGGAAGTTTGTTCCTTTGTGCCATGAGGGCAGTGTGAGATTGGAGCTCACATGATGCTTCCGTCCGTTTTTGGAGAGAGGTGAATGAGTGATGTCTCTGTTCGCATCTGCGGCACAAAGGGTGCATCACTGGCCACCTGTGTTTGCCTCTTCGGCCTTCGTCTACCGATTGATGTTTTGTAGCGGACAACGACCGCAGAAATTGAATTGCCCACATTGCACTGTCAGCCAATTATTATTCGATTGACTGTGGCCAACCTGTGTTGTGATTACAGCATTACCGATTCCAGTTTTATCTTGTTTTTTTATCGGCAAGTGGGACACTCCAAAAGTAATGCAAGTTGCTCTTTGATTTTCTTTGGGCACAACTTTGATAAAGTACACTTGAAAAAACCACTAGAAGCATTCTTCCCTGACATCGATGCAAATTTCCACCTTTCTCATGCAACTGCTTGAAGCCCCACGTTGTTCTAAAGTGGGCTCTCTTTTGCCTCTGAATTGCATGATTTTGACAAGGATTGGATATCGTAAAATTGCAGTCATGCCATTGCCAGTTTGATATTTAGAAAAAGAAAAAACTGCACAAGGTGAACTGAGATGTGCCTGTGAATGTCTCACAAGAACCATCTTTCTCTTTTGCCGGGTGACCTAAATTTTCTGGGTTTTATGTGATGTCGAATTTTCATTGAGCTCATTTTTCATGGATTCTGAGAGCCGTCTGAGCGATTCTGGTGTGGATTTTAGGAAATGGCTTCTATGCAAGGATGTTTAAAATTAAACGAGTAGATATAAGGATGTTTTGGGCTAAATCAAGTGCAGTTGACACGTTGTCATCTGCAACTGGTTTTGTGCACCATCAATATTTGGCCCGTTCACAACCTGATATTTTTGCTTGAGATCAAGGGTCATATTTGAAACACACTGTACCACAGGAAAATTGTTTAATTCTTGAGGCAACAGTGGGAAATGAGTGCAACTGGCCACCATGTGCTGCTTCCAAAGCGACAGGACTTTGCTTTCACATTCAAGACAGGGATATACCAGTGAATTGTTCCGATTGGTTTCGTCTCATTTGAAAAATCCATGATTTTCCTTCAGAGCCCCGGAGACATCAAATTCTAGTGCTTGTACAGATGGTATCATAAGACTGACAAAGGTATTCTTTTGCTCAAACGTCTGTCAAAGATCAATATACAAGTGAACAAAAAATAACTGAAATCACACGCAGGGTTCCCGCACAATGTGCCAACTTGCATTACTTTTGGAGTGACCTACGTAATTACCGGTTCCGGTATGAAATCAGAAATGAACCGCTCCACCAATAAGATATCGGTAAAATTCGATTGACGCCTTTTCCGCTGTCAGCAGGCATACGACCTGTCAACAGATTCAAGAATTCAGTTTTTACTTTTCAACAGCTCTCCCGCTGTGGACATGTGCCCCACAAACCACAACTAATATTGATTCCACCCACTTGCCTTGTCCGTACACCTGCCCCTCACACCAAAACTGCCTGCTATCGGAGAAGAACACAATCTAGACTCGGGATGTTAGTTTCCCAACCATTCATTTCCCTTTGTTCATGTTGCAGGGTGTCTGTCTGCAGACCTGGAAAATTTGGAATTGGCGGGAATTTTGCCATTCTGGGAAAGTCGGAGAATTTCTGAAAAGTTCTCTGCAGAGTTGGGGAATTTTTTTTTAAATTTCCCTTTCTCTAGCAAATAAACGGCCGTATTCCCCATTGCAACTCACCCTCAGGTTCAACTCAATAGCCAATTCAACAGAGGGATGCATCTTACAATGCAACAATGGAAAAGGAATAAGCGTTGTGCATAGAAATGAAATTTTCATAACACAAATCTGTCCTTTGAATTGGTTATTGATTGGCACCTGAGGGTGAGTTGGGGAATACGGGGAATACGGCCGAAAATCTCTGTAACTTTAGAACAGGGCTTGACAGGATTTCTTCATCTCCTTTTCTTCTTTGTTGGCCTTGTTTTTCCAGGTTTTTTTTTTTTTTTGAAAACATTAAATTCTGGCCAATATGCTGAAGGCAGGGAGATGATGTCTGGAATAAAATTTGCTCTGGAATAAAATTTGCTCTGGAGCAAATTTTATTTCGCTTTCTCACGGATATCACATACATTTCTGCTACAGCCTACATTCAATCTTCTTTTTTTTTGTTCCAGCAACTGGAAAACTGGTTCCGAGTTCGCCGAGACGTCTCTTGCCTGGAGAAATTCACCAGTAAGCAAATCTACCACATGGACAAGTGGTACAGGCAGGAAGGGAAACCACCGGCAGACGACGGAAGCGAGATTGAAATTTTGAAATGTTTATCAATTCAGTCGTCCATGGAGTTGAAAAGGGAGGATTTGGAATTCTGGTTTAGACATCGACATCTGTCGATTTGGCAACTAAACAGGTTCAACGAGATCCAGGAAATCCTGTTGACCGTGTGGTTGCTGCACAACGCTTATCCCAACGCAAAGGTGATGTCGAAATGCAGGAACGTCCTCGGCGTGCTCGCTCATCCGTGCTCCCTCGACGTCACGGGAGTTCGAGTCAGATCGGCATTTCACTCGATGAGGTTCCGAATTCTGAAGATGCACAGGTCGGCCGACGAGTACAAATTCCTGAGTGTCAAATTCTTTGCACGTCCTCAGCCAAATGATGCCCAAATCGGTGAGATTGTGACGGAGCTTCGCACGATGGGTGTCCCGGAATCACGGGCCAACCCTGAAAACGTGAGACAGTGGTTCATCGTAAAGGGCTCCCAGTTCAAGTGGTTTGCTCCTCTGTCGGTGACGCACATCGTTTGCTTGTCGTCCATGCCTCTCCGTGACAACGATCCCAGCGAAGATGACATCAAGAACATTTTGGTTACTCTGGCACGCATCGGCCCAACATCCGCCACCACGGCTGATATCAGGACATATTTTGCTGTGAGGAGGAAATTAATTGGCGAACCTGAGACGGCAAGAGATGAGTTGTTCACTGATGAGTCGGAGAATTCCGGCGATGAGCGATCATCCAGCACACCTGGTCCAACATCGTCATCTGCTGGGCTTGCGCTTGGCTCGACTCAGCGTCAAGGAACAGGTGTGTTGATAGTAGTGTACCAAACTCATTTTGGTGAGCAACGAGCAGGTGGCAATGCCTGGTATGGTGGCAGGTTGCAAACTATGCACATGTAGTGCCATCCGACAAAACTGTTCGCCATAATAAGATGACCCAGGTCTTCCATGCTGCTTCCACAATTCCATTTTTTCCGAGACGTATTGTTTGCTGTGGACATATTTTGCAGTTTATTTCCTGATGGTGGAGCCGAAGGTTTTTCATTTTTGGAGAACATTTGGGGGAAATGATGGCGTTTTTCTTCATTTTCCCCAATTGCATGTGATGCGTATCATTCGCCATGGCCATTCCTCAAAATGGAGTTATTTATTACCTGTTTTGTGGATGGATCTCACGGATAAACAGCATTGTTCTGGGCAATGGTTTTGAACTGAACCCTCTGGTTCTCAGGTGGCCTGTATAATGCTTGAAAAGAAAAAAAAAAAATGATTTTTTGGCTGGGTTTCCAGTTTTTCCCGTAACAGTCAATTTGCTCGCCTCATTGCAGACTGGCATATCACATACGCACCTAAGCTGAGGCAGTGCCTGTTCAGATAATGTTTCAAATAAAAAATCATCAAAGAATGAAGAGAAGTGGTGACCTCACTCTGATGAAAACTTCTCTTTTCCAACACGATTGCCATGAATGGAATCGGAACAAAAATTGTTCAAAAGTTTTTATTCACAAGTTTGAAATGTTGTCAACAGGCACATGACTGTTCAATCAGAAACATGTCCTGTATAATCCAATACCATTTCGGCACCTCCAATATCTCAAATGTCGAACTTCATTGGAGTTTGTAAAAACGTCCTGTTGGTGTTCATATGCACTTTCAACTTTCACTTTCACTTCTGATATAATATTCTTCTGACATGCACTTCGCAGAACTGAGAAAGTGATCTTTTTATGATAGGTCATGTTGGGAATTTCACAATTTAAGTGGATTGTGCGAGTTCAAAAATTCACCTCATTTGACACAATGATATTGCATTTTTATTGTTTCCGTATCTTGCACTAAATTTGTTTTTTCAACAATGAGGGAAACCTCATCGGACTTGTCCCGGATTCCCTTCGACTTTCTCTGCATGAAATTTATTGTTTGCATTACTCGCATAAAGCAGCTTTCTTTCTTCTCTAATTCCACGTCTCCCTCATTTTCTCCACTATTCTCAATTTCAGGCAATTCTGGGTCTTCTTCTGCTATTGGGAAAGAAACTAAACCAAAATCCAAGAGAGATCCAAGTTGGCAAGAAGAGAAGGATATTGCTAGAAAGAGAGTCCGCCATCTGTCTTTGAAGAAGGAAAAGAACTCTGTTAGAAATGCCAAAAATGGGAAGAAGCGGAGACTCGGATTCTCACCCGTGAGTTTTTGTCACCCTTTCGGATTTTGATTTGATGTTTTCCAAATCTTTGCCAACATTTGTTCAGGTTGTGTGTACTTCGTGCACTAGGTACAGAGTGTGTGATGCTATAATTCTCCCCGTCAAGCATCTGGGACGATGCAAAAGGAATATGTCATCATTCATGCTGTTTGCAGCATGAAAAGATCACAGCAAGGGGTGACGAACTGCATGCGCTGGAGAGCGTTCATCTTGCAGTGTTCGGCTGGAGAATTGGGAGGGATTTCACCTGTTCCGCAGAGCAGGGCTGCACAACTTCAACCGGCTAACAACTTTGCAACCGACTACGCTGAGCTTTATGTTTTTTTTGCGCCAAGGCAGAAAACAGGCCGATACGTAAATTGACCGTGAGAGTGTGCTGGGCTTCATGCTTTGTCTTTGGATTGGGGGGCAGCCGAAATCTGAAAGGTTTTTTCTTGTTTTAATGATTGTTTCGAGTCCCTATTTTCCTTTTTTTTTCCTGCCCTCCCAGGAACATCTGAAATGGGCAAAAAGCAAAAAAAAAAATTGTGATGTTGCACAAAACAATAAAAAATCGAGTTTTTCCAAACACCCAACAACACAAATTTTTGCTCTTCTCATCTGTTCTTCTTTTCAGTTGTTCTTCATTGATT